>LOJH01023620.1:2535-19431 GCA_001685095.1 Ellobius talpinus | reverse complement strand
CAAGATGTGAGAATTAGCCAATAAGAGGCTAGAACTAATGGGTCAGGCAGTGTTGAAATGAATACAGTTTCCGTGTAATTATTTCAGGTAGAGCTAGCCGGGATCCGGGTGGGAACACAGCCCACCGCTCCTATTTACTACAGAAATGAATAAACAAAAGATTATGAGGGTGATGAAACAATTAGATTTGGAGTTAGAGATGCTACCACTGAGCCATGAGACATTGAGCCATGAGGTCTCCTAACAGAACAATTTGAGGTTAAGGGGAGCTAGAATAAGGTAATATAGGATCCCTGATTGTTTCCTAGATGAAAAAGAACAATCGCCTATACATTTTATAAGTTAATAAAGGTCCCCTCAGTTATTTATTATCTTTACAAACATATTGAAAACTCTGCTCCTTACCATTCTTTAAACTGCAATTTTTATAGAAGATAAATTACTAAAAGACTGATGGGATAGGCCAGAGGTATCAGAGAAATAAATGCAAAGGCTAAAGTGCAACAGAAACAACATTTAGAATGTGAATTCTCAGGTAGTTACTATGTAGTCCAGGCTGGTCTGAAACCTGCCACCATTCTCCTGCCTTAGTCTCCCAAGGGCTGAGATTACAAGCATGTGATCTTGTCTTTTTTTTTTAAGATCACCAGAATTTTTAAAAATTAAATTTCATTTTATGTGTATTTTGCTTGCCTGTATGTCTGTGAACAATGAGCGTGCCTGGTGCTTGGTGAAAGGCCAGAAGAAGATATCAGGTCCCCTGTACTGTAGTTATAGATGGTTATGAGCCACCATTTGGGTACTGGAAATCAAACCTGGTAACTTTGGAAGAATAGCCAGTGCTCTTAACCGTGGAGTCATCTAACTCCAACCCCTATGCCTGGGTTCCTAAACTTTATATTGTGTTCATATTTATAGCTGCTCAAGTACGTCTAAATGTGTGTGGAGGATGGAATGCAACAAGTATGTTTTCCAGTTGCTTCTCTATCTTGTTATGGTTTGAGACAAAGTCTCTCACTGAACCTGGAATGCACGACTGGCTTGATGAGCTAGCCAATAAGCCACAGAGACCCTTCCATCTCCTCTTTTCGAGCACAGAGATTACAGGCGCATGTTACTGTGCCAGTTTTTCACATGGATGCTAGGAATCCTAAGTAGAATAGAAATCCACATTCCAAAGTTCCCACAATGACATTTAACCATTCTAGTGACAAAAATTTCTCTATTTCATAGTATATTATAATTACATCATTTCTGGACAAATTTAATTAAAGTTGTAAGAAATCAAAAGAAGAAATCAGCTTTTAGGGACATTATTATAGTTAGGAGTAGTAATGTATGCTTCTAATCCCAGGATTCAGAGGTTAGGGGTAGGGCATTATGAGTTTTCAAATAGCCTGGGCTACATTAGAGACCCTGTTCGAAGAAAAAAAAAAAGGAAAAAGGACATAACATGTAGGAAAACTTAAAAAGTCTGTATATTATATTCTCCAGCCTTGTTGTTTCAATGAATCTATATTTGTTTATAAAATTAGGATCACAGGGGCTGGAGAAATAGCTCAGTGATTAAGAACACTCACTGCTTTGGCCTATAAACCAGGTTCAATTGGCGGCACCCATATGGCAGCTCATAATCATCTGTAACTCCAGTTCCAGAGGACCTCTGTGAGCACCAGGCACACATGTATTGCACATACTCACATACAGGCAAAACACTGACACTCATAAATAAAACGTAAAAACTGGATCACAGTCTTATGGATGGATAGCCTTTAACTTAATGTGCCTTGAAACATCTTGACAATAAAAAATATTTGGGGATTTTTATTATTTGGAGTTACATGCAACACAAAAAACAATTAGCTACTCATTTTAAGTGATTCTGTGATGGACTCTTTCAGGTAGTTTTGCATGCAATTCAGACTAATTCTGAAAAAGAAATCCTTAGTAGGAAAATTATTGGGGCAAAGGAATAATTGGCTTAAGGTAATGAGCCATATAAGCATAGTGCATGGCTGATCCCTCAACAACCTTTCTACCTTATTTGCACTGAATGCAGTTAATATGGGTTATAAAACTGGTTGTATTACAGGACTAACTTCTGATTAGCCTACACCAGAATTTCAGAAAACTTTTTCCATAAAGGATCAGACACATTTGCTTTGTGGGCCATATGATCTCTCACAACTACTCAACTCTGCTCCTACTGGGTATAAATAGCTACAAATAAGCAAATATTAGGTATTCCTGTTTACCAATGAAAATCTTATCATAGCTCAATAGCTCTTGCAAAAGGCCGGAGTTCAATTCCTAGCACTCACATTAGGTACCCTGTAACTACAGCTAGAGTATCTGATGTCCTGTTTGTGACTTCCACAGGTACCTGTATACACGTGCACATACCGACACACAAGACACACACATAAACATAAATACACATATATAAATACAAATAAACATAAGTCTTAAAAACAACAAACTTCTATAAAAGTGGTAATCTAGAATTGGCTATGAGGCCCAGTTCATAGACCTGAGGTCTATAAAGATCATGGCAATCCCAAATTCCGTCTCTTTGTAGAACAGAGCTGACTGGAACCCAAGTTTAAAC
This sequence comes from Ellobius talpinus, assembly GCA_001685095.1. Lineage (NCBI taxonomy): Eukaryota > Metazoa > Chordata > Mammalia > Rodentia > Cricetidae > Ellobius > Ellobius talpinus. The sequence continues at coordinate 16,823 of LOJH01023620.1, read as the reverse complement.
CAATTAGCGCAGGCAGACTTTTGGTAACAATTCTGAATTTAGCAGTGGGCATGCTGCCTGAAGTGCCCAAACAATCTGAAGGGACAAATGCATATCCAATGGTTTGGAAAGTGGTATTACGTCTGAGAAAGCAAACAGATAAATTACTGCTGGCAGTTTCGTGTATACAAGAGAAATCAGCTCTGAGTAAAATTAGTTGAACTGTAGGACAAAGAGAAAGCACAAAGTCGTGATACCCTGGAAGCACCAAGTCTGACTGAACCAATACATTTCCTTTTCTATTTAAGTTAGTTTAAACTTCTTACGGTGACAGTATAATTGAATACACTATCAAACTGCCAACAAAAAGAGCACGCAAATTTGTATGTTTATGACAGTAAAGAAAAGAATTTTGTTTCATTTGATAGACAAAATATGTCTTAACTCTTAATCATTAATTCCCATATTATGTAATACATAAGCAATGTCAATAAAAGATAAAACATCTGTTCTTTCTTTCATCTTTCTATATTTCACCTTTTTTTCAAGAAGAATTAGCTTAAACAGGATCAAGACCTGCAGAAAGAAAAAGAAATGCTATGTTACACAGGTCTATTATTTGCCATTTTCTTTACTAAAATATAATCATGTTATATAATATTAAATAATTATAGTACTTAAGATACATGAGAAATTATGAACTTGAAGTGAAAAATTAAGTATTACCTATGTCCTCTAGAAAATGAGAATCATTTAACCTTTAATTGAAATAGTTTTTTTGGAAGGAGCAGTGCTATCTCTGTTTGAAAAATTTCAAGCTTCTGAAAAGGCATTTGAGGCTGGGGAGTGGCTCAGTTGGTAATATGTATACTGACTATGTATGACAGCCCTGTGTTCAGATTCCCAGAACCATTTAAGCTATGTATGGTGATGCATACTTGTAATTTCAGCACTCAGAGGTGGAGGCAGGAAGATCAGAAATTCATGGTTATCCTTAGCTACACAGTGAGTTCAGGGCTAGTCTGGGATACATAGCATTTACATGAATATTCAATAAAGGTTTGGTAAATAAATGATTACTGGTGTATGTCCTAGAAAACATATACTTTAACAATAAAGTTCATAATGTCTGGCACCAAAAACCACAACAAAAGAAAAAATAATTTGCATGGAAAAATATCCCACTTTCAGGGAACAACTTTTTTCCCACCCACACTAAGTGAAAATGCAATGAATGCAGAATAAAGGAATCAAAAGCAAACCCTATCCAGCAAGAGGTAATCCCAGACTTTTACCACACAAATATTCTTGAGGCCTCCAGCTCTGTATGGTTAAGAAGCTGTCTTAGAAGAGCAAAACCACAATTATGCCATCAGCTGATTGTAACACTGCCCTGAGTTCACAGGAAAGGAACCCAAGAACAGACTTTCCCATTTCAGTACATTGCAAGTTGCAGGATATCTATCACACCTTGTGTCGAAAATGAAGGACAAGATCTCGAGGAGACAGACCTACAATGTAAACAGGAAAGCTAAATGTGAAAGGAAGAGAATATCTAAAAAAGAAAATGAGAACATGCAAATATTTAAACATTTATGTAATACTTGGTGAAATACATATATACTCAGAAAGAGTATTGTCTTACAGAATCTGCCCCCCCAAGGATGAAAATGTTTAAAATATGCCCTGTCAGACACAGCAGCCACTGAGGACTTCAAATGTGGCCTTTAAATTTTATTAACTGTAATATAAATACAGTTTTGTCTATACATTATTAGTGAATACTGCTTTAGACATTGGGTCTAACACTTATAGTCTACAAAAATAAACCACAGAAATTTAAAAATCATGAAGCTTACACCACAGTGGCAGCCAGTCATTTAAACGGGACTTCTGGTCAGTGTATTACATACAGTATTATTTCTGAATCACATTGTTTTCCAATCATTCATTTCAAACACCACAGTAAAAGAGAAAACAATTTATAAACACATTCTTAGAACAGGACTATCAGGCTGACTTTCTGCATATGACTGCACTAGTACTGTCTACTTCACATTGAAATGGAAACTGAGGATGCACACATCACCATAGTATTGCAACCATTTTTTACTACTAAAGAATATTTAATGACTATCTCAGGCAACAATGGATTTTTTGAGCTGTCAAAATAGTGTACATTTAACAAATCCCCAAGTTGAAGAATCTCAGTACCCTACCCCCATCCTGGTAATTACACATATCAGCACTGGACAGAACATTCTAGTCCAGTACATTCTAAAAAGTTGAAATTCACGGGTGCAATGCCCGTAACTGTCACTACTAGTAAAAGATAATGATCAATCTCGTAAGACAGCTAAGAGGGTATTTAAGGAAGAAGCAAATTTAAGAAATTAGATCCCATACAAAGATTGTATAAATATCTAATTATTTGTATAATATTCAATGAAATGCACATATGTTTAACAGTTCTGATCATGAAGAGCTACATGTAACCAAGTTTGGCCAGAGACAACTTTGAGGACATAGCTTCTGACCTGCAAGTTACTTACCAAGATACACCTGAGATCCTTCTAATGAGGCCCCTCCTAAGGAACTGTTCATATGCTCATAGAGTTCCTGTGGAATGCAGACTGAGTTTAGAACCTTATACTGTCACTTTAGAGACTAAGCTCCTAGAAACACGATGATCAGAAGAGAATTGTATAGGTTATTCTGCCACCTACTAAATTAAGCAACCATGGTCTCTGCAACCTAATAGTTTTCGGCACTCAACTCATTTCTTCTCTTGTAAACATGAACAGTATCACGAGAGTAGCTGAGCAAAAAGAACAAAAAGCTACTCTGGATAGTCTTTTGTTCTGAGCCATTTCAGAGCTTTAACAGGAACATAAATTACCTTCCCTCTGCTTCCACACTAAATTCCTAACTGCCCCAACTCTCCTCAGGGTCCAAGACAGATCTAGAACTATATACTGATGCCAGTTTTGAGGAAAATATACTACCCTTCTTCAATAAAATACGAGGAACTAGAAACCAGATACTCAAATTTATAGACACTATGCCATAGCAAAACCCTTGTAAGAGACACTGATACTAGTTGTTTACAGTCACTGTTTCCTCAGGGACAGTTTGAGTTTAGTAGTTGGGCAGCTCTCGCTATAATATCAAGGTTTTATGCAAATATATTTTAAATAAAGATTTATTTTTATTATTATATTTTATTTATATATTTAACAATATATTTATTATTTATTTATTGTATTTTAAAGATAAATCTTAACATTTTTCTTAATGTGTATGTGTGTCCCTGAGGAAGCCAAAGAAGACATCAGATCCCTAGGTGGTTATGAGCCATTTAATGTGGGTACTGGGAACCAAACCTGGTTCCTCTGCAAGAGCAACAAGTGCTTTTAAGCACTGGACCTGGAGCCCAAGCAAATGGATTTTCACACCATGTTTTTCTTAAGCCAACAAGGACTATCCTGCACAATACTACTATAAGAGCTACTTGATTCATTAAGCTACTTTTCAACAAACACATTTGTAGGGAAATTAGTTACCTTTAGAATAGAAATTTGGGAAAAATCTTTCTCTTCAAAATATGCATGTGTAATGAGTTGAAGTTTTGCTTGAAGTAAGCCATAAAGAGGCTAAAGAAAAAGAGAAACCATCATTAGGTTGATCATAGTAAACAACAGGAAAAAACAAATCCCTGTCATCTTTTAATTTGAAGATATCAGGGAGGAAAGTTAGTAACACCAACTGAGGGCCCACATACATAGCTGGAAGCTGTGATATTACACAGTCTCACTCTTTGGCAGCAGGTGAAAACTATCTTGGCAAGGTGGTGAGTCAGGCTCAGACTCTGGGCCTTGGCTCCATCTTTTATCTGCTTAATTAAGGGCCCTTAACCTTTCCATACCTCCTCAGCAAGCTGACCCTGTACACAAAAAGGTGGAACTTCTATGGCTGTGTTAAGGATTAAATAATAGATAAAGCACTTAGCATAGTTTGGTGCATACCAAGAATGTCAATAGTTATTGCATTCATTCTGTTGCAGTACTATCTAATCATCCTCAAGAGGTCTGCTTCTTACACAAAGTTGAATGCTGATTTAAGTTCACATCTTTTGTTTTCTGTCATTTATGAAATGTGAAATCACCTAGTCTGTCTTCTACCATAATATTACTTTGTATACTTGAACAAAGTTATTCTTCAACTGTTATTTTTTCTACCCAAAATGGATCATATCTACCTTTCATTTAACATTCTTGAGACATTTTCTCATTTATGTGCCTCCTTCAGAATGCAAGTAATACTGAACTAGTCCCCTGTTGCAGAATATTTGTTTAACCTGTGAAGATGCATCTTTGCCAAGGTGCCTCCTTGATTGGGTATAATAAAGAGCTGAATGGCCAGTAGCTATCTATGCAGAAGAGGTTAGAAATTTCCAAGGACAGAGGGGACTCTGGGAAGAAAGGTGGAGATGCCAGTCAGACTTCAGGAGGTGCAAGATGGAAAAAAGGTAATGCCATGTGGCAGAATGCAGATTAATAGAAATGGATTAATTTAAATTATAAGAGCTAGTTGAGACAAGCCTAAGCAAAGGCCAAGCATTCACAATTAATAGTAAGTCTCCCTGCTGTTATTTGGGAACGAGCTGGTGGGACAAAGAAAGACTCGTTACAGTCCCCATCCCTGTAAATATGAGTATTATTATTAAGTACAATATCATTACATTTCCATACCATTACAATGCACTATGAACAAGTGAACCTTTCTGATTAACTAAGCTATTCTCATTCCATATGTCTCTTTTAGAGGCAGACAAAGCTGGATTTTTACCCTATTTTTATATTTAGTAATCTTACATATGAGAATTAGATATCATTACTCTAAAATATGTTTATTTATAAAGTGAGACTATAGCAAAGATATCTCAAGATTGTTAGGAAAATTAAAAAGGCAGTGTTATATGAAATGTCTGGTAAGAACTAACACCTGACACAGATAGGCACTTGGTGGTTTCTGTTATCCAAATTGTCCTTTGAAGGTGACTACTTGGGAAGCCTTCCCACATGTATCTACTTTCACATATGATAGCCAATGTTTCGGTTAACTGGCCCTGTATACAAATTAACTGAGGTATATTTTTCAGGCTATCCTTCCAGAAACTGTGTATTATTATTATTATAATTATTAGAGTTATCATGATATGGCATGGCATGCTGGTGCCCATCTTTAATCCCAGTATGCAGAGGCAGAGAGGCAGAGAGGCAGAGAGACAGAGGCAGAGGCAGAGGCAGAGGCACACACTAGTGAGATCCTGTTTGCTCCTACAAGGAAAAAAAGTGTATTATATATTATAAATTATTATTATTCATGGTTTCTCTTCACCTACTTCTCCATCTCCTTTTCCTCTTTCTCCTTTTCCTCTTCAGATAGTAATAAATCCCAAAAAAGTCCTATCTTGCAAACCTGGATTTACATTATTAAAAACTCTTTATTTGGAGTTTTGAGACAATTTTTTTGGGGGGGTGTAGCGTGACTGCTGACTGTCCTGGAATTTGCTCTGTAGACCAAGTTGGCCTTGAACTCAGAGACCCACCTGTCTCTGCTTCCCACAGTGCTGGGATTAAAGGTGTGTAACACCATCACCAAGCTAAAACTTTTTCTTTGTTTTGAGACAGAATCTCATTATGTACTTCTGGTTGACTGAACTCACTATACAGACCAGGCAGGCCTTAACTCTCAGAGATCTGTTTACCTCTGTTTCAAGTACTGAGATTAAAAGTGTGCCACCATCACAGGCTATACAAAGAGTATTTAAACTGCCTGTGGATAAGGAAATTAGATAAGAACCCAAGAAATAATCAGACAAAACCTACATATATCTGGTAATTTGGTCAATAAATTATTTTCAATCTTGGTTTGGAGTGACTGCAGAACAGCTACGATAGCAACCATAAAATATAGATAATTAACATAATATAGATCTAGACTCTTCCCTACAATGGAGATTTTTGGGGGGGAGGAGGGGAACTAAATTTTACTGTAGAATTAGGCATTTGATGCAAAGGTATTATCATCTTATTCATCATAATAGACACTGAATATTGTAAATTATTCAACTGAGGACTATGAAAACCAAAAATGTCACTGAATTTGTATTTCCTTCCTTTCTCTGACCCTTTTCCCCAACTCTTCTTTTGTGGTGGTGAGGTTCAAAACTAGAATTTGAATAATAGATAAACATCGCAGCTACTCATTCTCTTTTAAAAAATAAAAATAAGCTGAGTGTGATCATACACACACGTAATTCTAGAAGTGGAGATAGAAGGATCAGGAATTAAAGGTCTTAGCTATATAAAGAGTTCCAGGTCAGGCTGGGCCATGAGACTGTCTTAAAAACAAAATGATGTTAAAATGGGGCAATGGCATTGGCCCAACTGATACAGGTATTTGCAACCCAATGATACAACCCTGATGACCCAGATTTGATCCCTGGAGCCTACATAAAGACAGAGGGAGAGAAGTGACTCCACAAAGTTGTCCTCTGACCTTCACATGTGCACTGTGGCATGCACTCCTCCCCCACACTAGCAGTACAATTTAAAAAATAAATTACATGTTTAAGTGTGTAATTGTTAATGTCAACTTGAAAAAATGTACATAGAAGAAACAGCTCTGAAATAGTTATAGTATGTACAGTTTTACCATGTCATTGGTTTTTCTCAAACACTTTGAACTTTAAAGTATATATTAAAGTTAATTGTCTTCACTGCAATAGTCATGAACTTCTATATTACAAATATAATTAGAGCAATTATGATATTTGTAAAGTTATTAAAACAGCATTTATCCAAAGTCTTGGGGACAAACAAAAATAGGTAAATGAAATATAATGCTGCTCCATTTGGATTAAATGTCAATTTGCCCAGCAGAATACAAATAAGAGTAAACTGCAGGAAGCAGAGGACCCAGGAGCACATGGACAAGCACTCAACTAGTTTTAGCAAGTCCTTATTCTCATATATCTTACTCTAAAAACACAAGCTCTGCTTTGAAGGTTTATATGTAAGAAAGTTAGGAGATCTCTTACCAGCTTGCTCAAAACACAGACACTTTTCTGAACAGTCTCTCTGGTGATGTCGGCTTGCCTTACTTTTAATGCCTATTATGAGTAAACAGTTATTAGAAATACTTCATAGCAGCATTTACAAAACAGTTTCGATATGAACCTAATAATTAAACAGAAAAAAATCGTGCATTCAGTTAAATTAAAGAACTTCACAGTAAATCTCAGATATGTTAGTTGAATGTACCTGCTAGCCTTGCACTGAATGTCAGTAGCTAGGCACTGGGTGGAATAGTAAACGGACAGTCCCCACTGTCCTGGAACTTACAGGCAGATGGAAACTGCTTTATGTACAAGTCACACACCAGACCAACCATTCAATGAGAACCAACTCATAAAAACTGACTGAATTAAAAAAGAAGATTTGCTATCTCTCAAAAACATACCTATCAGAAATCCAAAAATTGAGAGTCACAGGATGGAAATCAACCTACCAAGCAAATGGGAGCCTTCAAAAAGCAAATCTTGCTAGATTCATAGCTGTGAAAGTAGACTTCAAAACTAGTCAGGAGCTATAAAGAAGGTCATCATACCACAAATGTGTTGTTAGGAACTCAAATTTACTTCCGGATGCACTTCCTCTTTTTATTAGTAAGGCTATTGAAAATGCTGTGATATTTTCTTTTTGTACATTTCTATACATTTAAACACTTCCATGGAGTTTAATTTTTAATGTGATTTTGATGCCTTCCATTTTTCATTAGTTCTCATTATGTAAATTTAAATATGCTCATAAAAATAATGCATGACAAAAAATCCACACAAACAAATCATAGCAAATGCTGGTACCTATGTGGAGAAAGAGAAATCTTGCTCACTGCTAGTAAGGGCACAAATTATTATGGCCATAGAAATCAGTACGGAGGTTACTCAAAAACCTAAAAATTGGGAGCTGGAACACTGGCTCAACAGTTAGGAGTGGACATTGCTCTGCTCTGGCAGAGGACCTCAGTTCTGTCCCAGAACCCATGTCAGGTGGCTCACAACTGCCTATCACTCCAGCTCTATAGGACTGAACACGCTCTTCTAGCCTCTTCAGGTACTTGCACAGATGTACTACATTGAACGTAAAGACTGTGATTCCCCAAATGACCAACATCTGGGCAGGGGTTGGAGGCGCTTTTTCCTGCTGCTGCTCACCACCAATTATCATACCTTGGCTTCAATTTGTCGATAGCAAGAGATACCATATACTGTGGCTCCATTTCCATTTCTGGGTGGTAAGTGAAAAAACACAGTATCTAAGAGATACAGAAAAATGTCAATAGTGATGTTAATTACTCATTACTGAACAATCAAATGTGAAGTTTTAATGCAGTCATTAACACACAAATGACACAACCAGGTGATACTTCTAACATCACAAACTTTCCCCCAATCTTTATAGTACATGTCTGTCACAAACCTAAGACACAACAGGTCAAATTGAGTCTACAATTATAGAAAATATATGCAGGAACTGTTCCAGACTAAAGGAAAGTCAAGTCATAAAAACTGATGGCAGCATGTGAATACAAGAGTGGATACAAGAAATTCTGGGAAAACTGGGAAGATCTGAGCACATACTGGATGTGAGATGATATTATGGGATTATTGTTAGATCTTAGCTGTGATAATACTTCTGAATGCTAGGAAATTATTATATCCTTAGGAGGTGCATGTACTAAAGTATTTAGAAGTCGAGTGTCTGTCATTATTCCAAATGACTTTAGAATAAAAAAGAGACAAAACTAAATATACACATAAATATAAAGAAAACTTGCAAGGTATTTCCTATAATCTTAATTTAACTTTCCCACTAGGTTGAAAGCATCCGCAGCAGAAAAGTTAGGATGAAAAGTATTTCTCAGGTTTCATATCTTGTAATAAAGCTCATTTTAAGCTGCATAATAAATTTTGATTTATTTTATAAGAGAAATATTAAATATTGCAATAGGAAAACAAGTAGTCAAATTACATTGAATTTAGTTTAATCAAAGTAAAATAGTACTTCATTAGGTCTGGCAAAGCACTCTCATATGGGTGTAGAAGACTCAGTGAAAATGTCATTACACTCTTCTTTGAGGATACAAACATTCTCCTCATGCAAGCAAGCGACTTTTAAAGCACAGGGTTGAGCAATGAGTCAAAGAAACAATCTCAGCTGTATTCAGGTAGGCATGAGAGAACAGCCTAGTAAGTCTGAAACTGGAGCTTTCCAGGCCATGTGTAGTTAGTGCAGGTAAGTCTCCATTTCTGCCACTGAGTGGAGTCTGAAGCATGATAGAATTGTAGGCACAAACCCATTAGCAGCTGTCCCGCTCTAGCTATACCTGAGTGCTCTGGGCAGGAGGGGAACCAAGGGTCACTGACCACGGCCCCACCACTCTCTGAAGCTTCTCTAGCGCACACCTCACCTCCAAACAACACATACACATTTTTATAAATAATCACAATAGGCTCAAAGGCTTTCATTTACCAAAGGATTCAAGACTGTTATGGAAAAAAATTTCCAAAACTGCACCTAGTAATTGGTCTACTATTTAATGACATACCTTCCTGATAGTTATGTGCACCATCTGGTAAGGCGAGGAAAGGCAAGTACTTCCATTCTTCAGGTAGAGTGTGACTGTCATGTCCATCTCCTGGAATCAGTGGTGGGTAAGAGAACTCAACCTAAATTGGAAAAAAATCTTAGCCAAACAGAGACCAAAGGAAGAATTTTATACTAACAAACAGTAATGCTCTTGAACCCTGAATGATGCCATGCAAACCCAAGCACAGGAGTTTATAGACTTTCCTGCTTACTTAAAGTGTCTAGTTGTAACTCAAAATGCTGTCTAAAACTATAAAGCTAAGCCAAGAGAACTTCAAATATCTCTCTTAAATAACCAATCCACGAGGCCAGACCTACCCTGATTCCAGTTATTGCACACATTTATTCTGAAGTGATAACAGGAGGATATACTGCAACAATGGCTGACTTCTAAAAAGCAGGAACAATGACACTCTAAATCATAAGGAATAACCTTTTCTTTCTCATTTTATGTGTGCAGCTGTTTTACCTACATGTATGTAAGTATACCATGTGGGTGCCCTTTTCTAGTGGTTACCAAAGAAACAGGAGGTGAGGTCCCAAGCTGAATCTGAGGGAAGAAAGGCCCTATCCTCAATTGCCTCCAAGCCTGTTAATTCCTATCTAGCTATCTAATAGGAAATATCAAGACTGCCACTCCTTAGTGTTTAAAATAATATAGAAAAACAGTGAAGGCTATGTTGAGGCCCATTAAGGGAAAGCTACTTTCTCTGGGTCAAAATAATAGAATCTGAATTATTCCTGTGGTGGGAGACATGATAGTCTGATATGCTCCAAAGATTAGAACATTATATACTCCAGGGCCAATAAAATGACTCAGCAATTTGTAGCCAAAACTAAAAACTTAAATTCAATCCCTGAAGTCCATGTACTGGAAGGAGAGAACTGGCTCCCCAAGTTGTGTGCCTGGTCTGTCAATCACCTTGCCAGAAAATTGCTCCTTAGGAAAGCTGGTTTACCTGAAGGCATGCTGTGGCGATGGGAAAAATGATCCCCTTAAGGAGATCATGTACTTATTTCCCAGAAGCCACACCCCCAAAAAGTTGCTTACTGCCCTTCCATTATGTAGCACTACTAAGTCTGCCAGCATTTCTGACTCACTCAGTATAACTTTCCCTTTTCTACCTAGTTCTTCTGTGGATACAGTCCAAATGCTGCAGACTCTCTGGACCTTTTTATTTTTTATGAAGACTCCTCCATCCCCAGTTATAGCTGCTTGCTGACTTCTATGGCTCAACCCTCCTGGTTTCTTGGACTCGAAAGGTATGGCTTTCAGAGCCTATGAGATGGCTCAGAAGGTTAAGGGTATCAAGTCTAAAGACTGGAGTTTAATTTCAGGACCCCTAGGGAGGAAGGAGGGAACTGTTTTCAAGTTGTTCCCTTTAGACTTGAAATTAGACTATTTGACAAGAAATTATGTGTTTCTACAGTTAATTTGCTACTTATAATCTAGACTTTTATTTGTTCTAGTACAGAAACTATAATTGCCAGATTGCCATTGCTTTTTTAAAAATATTATTTATTTATTTTTTAATCAGAGTCTTACTATGTAGACCAGACTGGCCTTGAACTCAGAGATTCACCTGTCTCTGCCTCCCAAGTGCTGGAATTAAAGTCAAGTGCCACTATGCCCAGCTCTTTTTTTTAAAAAGTCACTTCATGAGTACTGTATTTACATAATTTCCACCCTCTCTCACTCTCCATTCCAACTCCTCCCATGTCCTTCCCCCTCCTTATGATTGTCTTTATTAATGTTACTTTACACACACTCACAGGTATGCATGTTTTCGTGCAAATGTACATATAAATATAACCTGCTGAGTCTATTTAGTGTTGCTGTTATGTATATGTGTTTAGGGCTGAGTGCTGGGAATGGGAAACCTATTAGGAACTTGTCCCTGGAGAAGACTGATTCTCCCTCTCTAAGCACCCATTAACCGCCTGTAGCTCTTCATAGTAAAAGGAAAGTAAAACCTCCATGTACACACAAAATAAAATTAAAATGTATTAAAAAAAAAACAAAAACAAAAACAAGGCAGGACTCTCTCTTCCTCTTCTCCATCTCCCTTCCTTGGCAGCAGCCAAATTTTATAGCTTGTTGATCTTGTTTGTGTCTTTCCTTTCCCTTTCTTTTCTTTTTTTTTGAGACAGGGTTTCTCTGTGTAGTCCTAAACTGGCTCTATAGACCAAGATGACCTAGAACTCAGAGATTTGCCTGCCTCTGCCTTCTGAGTGCTGGGATTAAAGGTGTGTGTCCCATTTAAAACCATTTCTGTTTTGTTTTATTCAAACTCTAAAGAAATGGTCCTTACACTTCCTTCTGAGTCAGTTTCTAAATTGTTTTATTAAAAGACTAAAAACCCACAAAAGGAAACCTCAATTTCCCTGGTAAAGTTCCAACTGTTTTGCAATTCTGCTTTTTCTTCCCCCAGAAATAGAGTGGGGCTAGAGAGATAGCTAAGAGGTTAGAGTACTTGCTGCTCGTCCAAAGAGCTCAGGTTTGATTTTCAACACCCACATCAAGCAGCCCACAAGTGCCTGTTACTCAAGCTGCAGGAAATCTAACACCCTCTTCTGGATTCCACAGGCACCTGCATGCATTATGAATATATATACTCTCAGGCACATTCATCTACACACAACATAAATAAATAAATCTTGGGAAAAAAAGAAATACAGAGTCTTGAGGAGAGGGTCATAAGACCCCACCCATCTCTGAGGAGCTACTGGCAGTTATAGTTGCTGTGGAATGGGAAGGGATCATTTTTTTCAGCAGTATAGCCATTAAGCTGCCCAAGTTTCAGTGAATTACTTCCCCATCCATGCTTGTGCAGTGGGTCACACACACAAAAACAACAAACAAATCATGAAGGAAGACTTGTTGAGAAGAAAAGGTTCAGTAGGAGTGGAGGGCATGAAAAAGAATAATGGATGAAAATGACCTAAAGACTATACATACTTATGTGATGCTGTCAAAGAATAAAGTAAGAAAAAAATACAGTTTGGTAAAAGCATTCAAGAGTTGAAGTTGAGCTGGGAGGTGATGGCACATGCCTTTAAGTCCAGCACTCGTGAGGCAGAGGCAGGAGGATCTCTGTGAGTTTAAAGCCAGCCTACCTACAGAGTTCCAGAACAGTCAAAGCTACATAGAGAAACCTTGTCTTGAAAAACCAAAAAAAAAGTTGCTAGCTATGTATACAGACCAGAAATTCTACCAGAAAAGAGGTCAAAAGCAAAAATTTAGGGTGGCCAGATGGCCTAGTGGGTAATGATGCCTGCAGCCCGACAGTGAGATCATGAAGACCCGGATTCCATCTCTGCAACCTACATAAATGCTGACAGAGAGAACTGACACCACAAGTTGTCTTCTCACTTCAACATATGGATCATGCCCCTTTCTATGAACACTGTACACACAATAACAGACTATTGCAGAATATTTGTGTACATTGTAAAGATGTGTCTCTGTCCAAGGCACCTTCTTATTGGTTAAATAAAGAGAAGAATGGCCAATAGCCAGGCAGGAGGTTTAGATGGGAGTTCTGGGCAGACAGAGAACTCTGGAAACAAGAAAGGTGGAGTCACCAGCTAGAATTGGAGGAAGCAGGATGGGCAGTTCAGAGATGACGTAATGCCATGTGGCAGAGTGTATATTAATATAAATGGGCTAACTTAAGTTATAAGAGCTAGTAGGACAAGCCCAAGCTAAGGCCAAGCTTTTATACTTAATAATAAATCTCTGTATTGTTATTTATGAGCTGACAGCCCAAAGAAAAATATGACCACAATAAAGTAATTTTAAGGTTTGGAAAATAAATGCTCTCAACTGAATGTTTAAAATTAAAAACTATGAACAAAATCAAAGAGTTTGCGTGATATATACTTGATTATTTAAAAAAGATTATGACAATCTGATTTGTGGACTGGCCCAGCCTGGTAAGCATAGCTCTCACTCCTCAGAGAAGCCCCTCCCCCTTTTTTGCATCTTTACAGAAATCCTCAACAGGTCAGCATGTAGAGAATGGACCATGAGGTACACAACCCCAGGTGACAGATCTACAACACAATCCCTACACCTAATGCTCAGGGAACATAGTGGAAGAGGAGTGGAAACATTCTAAGAGCTGGGCAGTGGTGGCACACACCTTTAATCCCAGCACTCGGGAGGCAGAGGCAGGCAGAACTCTATGAGTTCGAGGTTAGCCTGTTCCACAGAGGGAGTTCTGGGAGAGTCAGGTCTACACAGAGACACAGTCTTGAAAACAACAACAAAGTCAGAGGACAAGGACATCTGCTGTGAAACAGTATCTTAACAGGGAAGCTGCACACAGAAATCTCAGTAACATGGTTGCCTAGGCAAGATCTGTATGTCAATGACAATGCCAAAGCAGACGGGGGAATCTCACTAGGCTCCACCCCTAGATAAAGAGCTACCGGCAACTGAGCTGAGAGGTGGAGATTCAGTCTCCTCCGGGGACTAGTTCCTGGTAGGTTATCTATTCAAAGCGCCCCACCCTAAAAACATAAGCGCGAGCTATGGCGAGCAACTAAAATGAACTCAGCAGGTTAAATTTTTTTTTGTGTGTGTGTGTG
>LOJH01023619.1:5957-19431 GCA_001685095.1 Ellobius talpinus | reverse complement strand
TAGAACTTCAAGCACTATATTGAAGAGGTATGGAGATAGTGGACAGCCTTGTCTCGTTCCTGATTTTAGTGGAATGGCATTGAGTTTCTTTCCATTTAATTTGATGTTAGCTGTTGGCTTGGTGTAAATAGCTTTTATTATATTTAGGCATGAACCTTGCATCCCTAATCTCTCCAAGACCTTTATCATAAAGGGGTGTTGAANTATGTTGAACCAGCCCTGCATCTTATCCATCTCTTGTATTCTGTTGGTGATGCTTGTGTCTGCAGTTCCTACTCACTTCTCCAGATTTTCTGTTTCCAGAATTCTTTTGGTTTGTGTTTTCTTTATTGTTTCTGTTACAGTTTTCAGGTCATCACCTATTTCCTTCACCTATTTGATTGTTTTTTTTTCTTGGTTTTCTTTGCTTTTTCTAAGGGATTTATTGATTTAATCAAAGTTTTTGCTTTATTTCTCTCGACTTCTTTAAGTGATTTTATCATTTGCTCTTTAAGAACCTTTATCATCTTCATGAGGTAACTTTAATTTTGTTTTCTGTGTTTCAGTTGCATTGGAATATTCAGGTTTTGCTCTTGTTGGATCACTGGGTTCTGGTGGTGCCATATTGTATTTTCAGTTGCCGAATGTGTCTTAGACAGCATTTATTCATCTTTCCTTCCAACTGGTGTGGTTTGTGTGTGTGCCTGTTCTTTCAATTGTTGTAGTTTCCACCTGTGCTCATGTAGTCTGCTCTTTTTCCAATTGGTGTGGTTTGTGCCTGTGCATATCTTGTCTCCTGGGGTTACAGGAGGGTTGATCCTTGAGAGGATATTGAGGTACATGGGGTTGGGTGGCAAAGTGGATCTTGGTGGGTCAGTGTCCAGTGGGTGGAAGGGCTTGGGGTACATCCTGGAGGCAGGTCTCTCACTTGCCTGCATGTTTGTGGGGAGTGCACCAAAGCAGAAGAGTTCCACCAGAGGTGGGAGTAGGGACCAGCTTGCCTTGATGGTGCTGAAATGGGAGGAGGAGGGGCATAGAATATTCCCTGGGGCTAAGTTAGGGTTTGGACTTTGGGCAGTGCAGCTCACCTTATTTTCCAACTGGTGTGGTTTGTGCCTGTGCCTATTAGTGTACTGGGTTTGCGGAGAAGTGTTGGCCATGGGAATGATTTTTAGGTACATGGGGCTGAGTGGTGGAATGGGTCTTAGTGGGACAACGTCCAGTGGGTGGTGGAGTTTGGGGTGAAACCAGGGGGCAAGTCTCTCACCTGAGTGCGAACTGGTGGGGAGGGCCTAAATCTCCATTTTCTCATGAGTTGATTCTTTATAAACCTTTAATAAACCACAAAGGGTATATTGTTTAATATTTTGTTCCAATGTTAGTGCAAAATTTTAATATTAGAATTAGACATCCTTTGTTTTAGTAGTAGAATTCTGATGAACTTTAAGCATACCTTTATCAATTCCTGTTTTAATCTTTACCACTGTTATATTGTTTCATTCTCATAAATGTATTTATAAATTCACATATTAAGTTTTTATGGGTAAAATTTATATTGTAAGAATTTTTCTTATTTTGAGCTTTTCTATGATTTCAGTAAATGTATTAGTATTTTCTAAAAAATCATAAACAGTTTTGTTTTAGAATATAATAATTTTAAAATTCATTTCAATTGAATGTAGAGGTTATCTTATTACATTTAATTATTTTATAGTAACTATGAGATGTGCATTAAAATATGTCAGCATGATCATAGATTTGTTTCTTTCCTTTGAGTTCTGTCAATCATTTTAAAAGTATTTTCAATTCTTATTACTTAAGAAATTTTTGATATTTTGTATTTATTCAATTTGAATTGACTTAACTTCTAATATACTGTCTTTTATTTCTTAAGATATATTTGTCTTAAGATGCATCTTCACTAATAGATCTATAGGGAATTATTATTTTACACTTATTTTGAACATTTCTGTGTCTTGTTAGTTAATAGAACATTCTTATAAGGAACATTAGTGTTTTTTTAGAGGTGTCAAAAATTTGTTCTGTAAGGCGAGCAGCTGTTATCGAAAATTTGCAAATTTAGAGTGTTCCTGATATACTACATTCAAGTTCATATTTAGGAAAACTGCGCTTCTTTCTGCACATTAAATCTGAGCATTGCACAGAGCAGTGGCTCTCAGCCTCACCACTGTCTTAGTGGCATCTGGGGGCCTTTAGAGTTTCTAATGCATGTGCCATATCCTACAGGGATTGGAGCCTGTAAGTTGGAGGCTCTGGCATCTGCATGTTTAAAGCTCCCCAGATGCTTCTTTTGTGTAGTGGATTGGTGAGATCCAGGACCAGAGGCATATGCTGGAGGCTGGGAGGGATGAGAACAATACTGAATTAAAACAAGAGAATGTGTTGGGGTGGGCTTCACTTATGGGTTTTAGACTCTGTTCTGGCACTGAGGGGAAATTTTTGATTCCTTGTGAAACTAATTATTATCTTTGTATCTTTAAAAAGTATATACAGAAAGCATGCATTAAAAGCACCCCATATGTAGGCACAATGAGGAGAGCTGAGTTTGATGGTGCCTCTCCTCATTCTAGTTTTGAAATTCTCTCAGTTTGGTAGCTACAATTTGTAAATTAGGAGATAATTAGCAACACACAATAGATAGGTGGTAATCGTCTATGTAGGCTTGATGTGTGAATGAGTACTAGGAAATCTTGCTGACTCCAGTGGTTAAGAAACTGAAAACAGAGTGCATGCCTACAATCTTAGACCTTGGAATCTGAAATAGGAAGGTTAAAAGTTTGAAGCCAGCATGAGCTCCATAATGAGACATTCTTAATCAAGAACATAAAATAAAAGAAGGATGGAAAACAGGAAGGAAGGAAAGAAGGAAGGGAGGAAAGAAGGAAGGAAGGAAAAGAGGGAAGAAAAAAGGAATGATAAAACAGACCAAATGAAGGAAGTGAATGAGAAAAGAAAAAAGAAAAGAAAAATAAGTTAAGCAATACTTAATAAATTATTTTATCAGATATGAAAAGACCCTTCAGAGTTGATATATAGAAATAGGAATAGAAAATCCAATATTCAGTATATACTGAGTTGAATTTGAGAAAATGTGAGAGAAGGAAGAAAAATAGGTAACAGAGCCACAGAAAAATATATCTATAACTTTCATTTGTCCACAGGAAATATAAGGATCTGACTATTGCTTTCTAAATCTTAATGTACCAAACCTGTGTAGGCTGTGCAAGTTTCTTAAGGAGTCCCCATGATTCTGCTGTTCAGGTAGTGTCTTTAGGATGACATGCTGTTGTGAGTGGGACCCATGCTTAGAGCAGGAAGTGTTATGACCCAGTGTCTTGCTGTCACTAACCTCTTCAAGCAACTTTCGTAATTTCCATGCTAACTGTTCATCGTGAATTTAAGAAAACCATTGCATGTGATAAACATGAAAGATAAAACACGTGGAGAGATTATAAGGGGAAGAATACTTTGAACTCAGGAAGCCAAGGCTTACAATAGTAAGAAATTATTTTTGTTTGTTTGTTTGCTTTTTTTAAGGCCAATAGAACTTATGAACTCGGGAAGTATGAAAGCCAGTAGTGCCTTTATTTTCAACTGATTTTAATTATAAGCATATAACTCCATGTTTCACAAGTGCACTCATTCGTCTATTTATGTGAAACTAATACTTCATAGAAGAGTGTTAGGAGGGACAAGGCCATCATGGAGGCAGCAGCAGATTCCATCTGGAAATGATATGAGATAGAATTAAATAAAAATGAATAGGAATTAGAGTGCTGAAAGAAAGCAGAAAAGAACTATCTTTTCCTCTTTCAAGGACTCTAGAAGCCTGAAGGGAAATATGGTACAAGTATTGCTCATGTTAGGACAGTGAGAAGGAGACGACTCAAGAAAGAGAAGCAGAGGAGATTTATAGCTGAGTGGCAATGGAGGTAGTGAGAAGCAAGGATACTGCCTCGCCAAATACTTGCTTAGACAGAAGATAAATATTGTGGGCCATCTCCCCACAGAGGGTTATGGAAATGAATGTAAGTATATGTATAAAATGCAAGAGACTGCTGAATGTAAGGATCTCTGTTACTAAACTGGGGCTGTGTTTGCTACAAGCAGAATTTTACTGTGGGCTACTTATATGACATTGATACACTCTTTATGGACTTAAATCTGGTGGGGAAGCAGAAGATAGTGGGAGTGTCACAAGTGGACTGGTGACTGCTGTCAGTACTTGTCAACAGCATCAATGTGAGAAAGCAGTGAGAATTGCAGGCAAATTTTCATTCATGGACTGCCTATGTTAGACAAAAGACCTATAGTCAGAGAGCAATGGGTTGACTGAATTAGAATGTAAATGTGAGTTTGGCTGAACATAATGGGAACATGAAATATTTTGTACATCTTTTGAGAGGCAATAAAATTTTGAAATCTGTAAGTGGAACATGACATGTGATAGCTAGTAACAAGCCACTGATATATGAGCTGTGGGTGACTAGCATAGATCAGTACTGTTGTAAATAACTTGAAATAGAGACTGTTCCTTAAAAATAGGATCTCATGATAGTCCATCATGTGGCTATTAGAGGCAGCATAGATGTCTCTAAGACAATGTGAAAAAAATCATGTGAACTAGTTAAGTAATGTGAAAATTGAACTCTTGTTTTGAGGATAGGAGAAGAAGAATTTAATTGAAATATCAGAATGCTAACACCACAATGCAGACTGATTCAATAGAACACAGTGTCCTAATTTGTAGATGAGTAACTGTTTGTCAAGACTTTATTTTCTGTTAGATATTTGGGGCTAGATGATAAGAAGGGTGGTTTCTCTTTTGTTGCCAGTCATGCAGATGTTGACTGTGGTGGTTGTGATTCAAATGTCAGGTATAGAGTTAGACATAGCAAGAGTCTAGACACCGGAAATACTGTTGCTGTTTGATGAATGATAGAAAGATAAATGAAAACTTAATTCCAAATCACCTATTAGTCACATGTCTAATTGTGACAAAATACCCATGACAAAAATTTAAGGGAGGAAGGGCTTTATTATACTATTGTTTCCTGTTGTAATATGATGCATTTACAAACCAATTTAAGGGGGAAAAGGATTATTTTAGTCCACAGTTTCAAGTTAATATCCATCATGGCATGGAGGTTATAGTAGTAAGAGTTCAAAAGAGCTGGTCACATGAAATTCATAATTATGGAAATAGAGCAATGAATGGATGCATACTTGCGCTGAACTCAGTTTCTCCACTCTTTCATGGTACCTGACCCAGGACATGGTGCCACTCACATTGGGTCAGCCTTCCCATCTCAACTAAAGTAACCAAGGACATTCCCACAAGCTGGCTTAATTAAGACAATACCTCATCGAGACTGTTTTTCACAATGGTTCTAGATTGTGTTGAATTAACTATTTCACGGTCCCTCACAGATTTATTTTAGGTCACAGTTTGAGGGTATTGTCCATCATGGTGGGGAAGTCATAGCAATATGAGCTTAAGGTAGTTGGTCATATAGCATCTACAACTAAGAATCAGGCATATATAAATGCTAATGTTCCCTTTGTTTTCTCCTACTCATCTACTATTTTCAGGGTAGGTTTCCCCACCCCAATTTATCTAATTTCGATAATTCCTCCTAATTGGACTCTGATGATCACCTAGCTTAGATAATCCCTCACTGGCATGTCCAGAGATTTCTAGGTGATCAAACATGCTGTCAAGTTAAACATCACACCCCTCTCCACAAATGTCATGCCATTAAGAAAGCAAGTGATGGTCGTGAACTTATTAGGCAAACTTCACAAAATAAAAGTCCTATGGAAGTGTAGTGGCTTTCATCAAAGAAAATATCTCTTAAAATATAGAAGATGCCAGAACATTATTCACATACTACAAGTCTTTAATTGTCAAATGTTAAGTTTCTGATTTTGAAGTGGGCCTGGCAGGCTTCTGCAAGATTTTTATGGTTATAAAGATAACCCATTGCAGTAATCACTGTAATAAATGGTGACATGAGTCACGCAATACAGAGAGTGATCTTCCCATCCCCTTTATTACAACATCAGTAAGAAAGCTAATAGTGGCAGTGTCTCAGTCATAACAGGAAAACATTAAGACAAGGGTTTGTCAGGTTTAGAACATCAGAGACAGAAGTACCACAAGTCTTTTAGAAAAAGACCCATGAAAAAATTCCTGGGATGGCTAGTTTATGCCAGCTGGAGACAAGCTGTAGTGATCAGAGACAAGATCCTCAGGTGAGAATAGGCCTCCATAAGATCTGTCTGTAGAAAGCCTGCAGGACATTTTATTAATTAGTGATTAGTGTGGGAGGGCCCAAACAATTGCACGTGGAACTATTCCAATGCTGGTGGTTCTGGGTTCTATAAGAAAGTAGACTGAGTAAACCATGTGAAACAAGAAAGCCACTAAACACCACCCCTCCATGAGCCCTACATCAGCTCCTTTTTCCAGGTTCCAGTCCTATTTGAGTTTCTGTTCTGACTTCCTTTGGTGATGACCAGTTATGTGTCAGAGTCAATCCAATGAACCATTTCCACACCAAATTGCTTTGCTCATGATGTTTCATCACAGCAATAGCAACTCAACCAAGATAATTACTTATTCAGAATAAACAATTTGATAGTCTCCTTACTTTAGTCTCCTTACTTTAAAATAGGAGACCCCATGGTAGATGGTCTGACCTAACTGTTAGATGAATTAGAAGCTAGGGCAAGGGCCAGACTTTACAGACCAGACTTGCGTAGGCAAAATGTAAAATTTATCCTGATGGTACGGTATCAGATTCACAGATGGATGGATAACCATGATGTTCTGTTATTGTCACTTTGACACAAACTAGAACGCATGGGAAGAAGGAACTTCAAATGGGGAAATCAAAATGGATTGTGGGCCTGACTGTGGGACATTTTTTTGATTGATGATTGATACACGCAGGAGATTAATGATAACTGTTGACAGTACCAACCTTGGGCAGGAGGCCTTGGGGTTTATAAAAAAGCAAAGTAAGCAAGCCATGGAAAGTCAGCCAGTAAGCAACATTTCTCTTTGAGCTCTGCTTCCGTTTCTGCCTCCAAGTTCTTGATTTGAGTTTTGACCTTGGCATTAGTCCATTTGTGGTGGACTACAACTTGTAAGCTGAAGTTGCTCTTAATCATGGTATTTTATCACAGTAACAGAGAAAAGAAAGCAGAAAAAAACTAACATATGCAAATGATGATAGCATATCATTTGTAACTATCCTTAACATAACTTAAGCTATTATCTAAACACTGAAACTCAGGGACCTCAAGCTTTCTCTGTTTTACCAAGGAAAGCACTGCGGCTCTATTTAAAGATTTTTAAAAATTCTTAACTTTTTAAAAAAATATAATTACATTATACTGTCTTCTCTTTCATCCCTCCAAATTATCTCATACATACCTTCTTGTTCTCTTTCAAATTAATTAAAAAGGAAGTTACTGGCTAGGAGGAAGCAATAATCCTAGTCTCTGACAGAATCAAAAGTTGGCAGTCAATGTTATTTCATCACATAAGCAGGAAAATCACTGGTTGCTTAGAAAATGATGTTTCTTTTAAGATATCAAAATGGAGTCAGATGGTGAGGAAAGCAGCATTAAAAATGAGTCATTTGGATGAAAGGTGACCAAAAGAAACAGAGATGAAGGAAATAAAAGTTCTAGGCATGGCCTTAGTTTTGGAAGTTACTTATAAAACTTCTGGTAACACTGGAAGAGGAAACACATGAAATTCCAATACATGGTATTCCATGCACAAAAAGTGAGGGCCATTTCAAGATAGCACGTGTAGCCAGCTAAGCTTGCTAATCATGTTTACACACATCTTCATATTAAGTGCTGTCACAGACTTATCCACTAAATATTCTAATTATTCTGTTAGTTTCTTCTAATAATCTAATAGAGTCATATATGATGATGGATTCTGATTTGTATACCATGTGCTCATAATGGCAAATTTCATATAACCATCTACTCAAAAATATATCCTTGTTAGAAGGGAAGGAATTTAAATATCAGCATTTGGTAGTCATCTTTTAATTCCCCCTCTATAGCTGGAACCTCTTCAGACCTATGGTATAGGAACAGTAGTCCATATTATGACTTCATGACACTTCAGTCTGGTTTGTCTGGTTTATTCTTGAGTATTGTTATTCTGTGCTATAGACTGCCCATTTGGATCATGACAAAAAGACTGTGGGTATTTGTTGTTGTTTTTCAGGCTTTTTATAGCTTCCCAGCTGCACTACTTTGTTCTTTAAAAATGACACACTGCTATTTTTATCCCTTCATTTTTCCCCTGGGAGAATACCTATTTGTCAATACTTATCTAGAACACTGTGAACATTATCCAGAGAAAATGTTGCATATTAGATGATCAATTAGTGTTAAAAATCTTTGAAAGGAAACATACTTCTAAATATTTGATATTGCTAGGTTATATAATAGATAACAATTCTTTTATTAGATCTGCTACAAAAAAATGTTTCCATCAATTACTGGATGAAGGCTCTCTGATGTCAGCCGGGGTAGTCACCAATCTGATGACAGGAGATGGTCATACAGGCTACATATCACTACTGTTAGGAGTCTTAGCTGTTGTCATCCTTGAAGAGCTTCCCTTGTATCACATTTCTAACTGACCCTCAAAAGCCCCCCTTTCTAGTTATCTCTTTCAGTACTCTTCCTTCTCCAACCCCCAAACTCAGTCCCTCATGTTCCCATCCCCACCTACATACTGCCAGTCTACTCAGGAGATCTCTTCTATTTCCCCTTCCTAGGGAGATCTTTGAGTTCCATCTTTGGGCATTGCTTTTTACCTAGCCTCTAGGGATCTGTGGATTGTAGCATGGTTATCCTTTACTTTATAGTTAATGTAGAGGCACATAGCCAAACATTAGCCCAAACTCGGGAATATTGTTGAAGAGAGGGAGGAAGGATTTTAAGACCCAGAGGGGTCAAGGACATCACAAGAAAACATTCAGAAACAATCAACTTGGCTCATAGGATCTCAAAGAATGTGAACCAAGGATTAGTGACCCTGCATGGAACGGAACTAAGCCCTCTACATATATGTGACAATTGTGTAGCTTGGTGTATTTGTGGGAATGCTAACAATAGGAGCGGCACTGTTCCTAGTGCTTTTGCTGGCTCTTAGGAACATATTCCTTATAATGGTTTGCCTTGCCCAACTAAACATAAGGGGAGGTTCTTAGTCTTACTGAAACTTGATGATGTGTCATGCTTTGTTAATACCTTTGGGAGGTCTGCCTCTTTCTGAACAGAAACAGAAGAGGCATAGACTGGGGGGCACAGAGAGAAGACGGGTGGGGGAATGGAAGAAGACAAGGGAGGGGAAACTGCAATCCATATATAAAATAAATAAATAATTTTTTTTAAAAAGAAATGTATTCAAGTAGGGGAAAATAAAAAATAGAACTACTACAACAGCTTTTAAAAATTATGCCCAATACTTTTACTTTCTTTTTCTTTTAGAGGATGTTGACTTTTGTGAATTTAAAAAATATTTATTGTTATTATTAATTTTTAAATTTTATATGCATGTGTGTTTCCTCTCATTTATGTCTATGCACCTCCTGTGTGCCCCATGAAAAAAGACTCCATAAGACAGCATTGGATAACCTACTACTGTAGTTACAGATGGTTTGAGCTGCCTTGAGGGTACCCACAATTGAACTGGGTCCTCTAGAATAACATCTAATGCTTTTAACCACTGAACCACCTCTCCAGACCTTTGTGCAATTTAGTTTTACCTGATTGATTACTCAAATCAGAGTAAGTCAGAACTAACAATTATTTATTACTCTGTGACAGGCAGTTCTACTATTTACTTTGAAAATTTCTACCCTTGAATAAGACCTTTCACTTCTTAGATTTAAAAAGATTATGCTTCTCCAAAGTGAGGTAAGATTTAAAATCAACAAGGAAAACAAGAAAAAAAATTTCTATGCATTAAAAAAATGGCCATGATAGATTTTTTTTTAGCTCAAACATGAGCCGGATTTTGTTTCTTTGAATTTAAATGATATGGGCTCTATCATTCTCCAGTGTTGTCCTCTAACTGGAAGCCATCTTCAGAAATCACAAGTGGATGGAGATGTGGATTTGGTTCATAACTTACACACAGCCACATAATTTCCTTTCTTCATTACACATTATCTTAAGTCATTTCTTTTTTTCAGGTTTCATATTGCTTGTACTTAGGTTTTAATCAGAATTTCAACTGTATTTCCTAGACCTATTTTCACATCAGTAATTATTTTTACTATTATTCCCATTTCCAAAATGTCTTCTACCGTGGCAGTTGTTATTGACAATTACTTTCTGTGCTTTTATAAATGTGAAGGGATTGTGCATTGTTCTGTTGTCGTTCCTTGTTCATTATTACACAAGGCAAGAAATGTCTCTCTAAAATACTTTGCAAGAATAAAAATGTAGTTTTCTATTATATTCATTTAAGTATGTAACACGTGTAGTGAAATAAACTCCATCTAATAAATTAGATTTCCAGAATCTGTCTATTCATGATATAAATGCTGCTAGCGAATAAACAATAAATATCTTGTTTAAACAATTCATGTAGGTTAGTCAGTTGTCTGTTTCATCCATTAACTGTAAGTTATTATGTGGCTTTATTCACTTTTTTTCTTAAGGGCATTTATATCTTTCAAAGGGATAAGTAATACTCACTCATAAATTAGCTAAAAACTAATACAACAGTTTATTTATAACTAATATAAATGACCTTCAAACATTTCTTTGATAAAAATGCAAGAAAGTAAAAATTTAAAATAAAACCAGTATGCCACATAGGTCTAAGCAACAGCTGTGGTCTCTGGTATTTTTTGAAAACTTTAAAAATACTAATGCTGCATAAATATGAAATCATCAATGTCTGTTGAAAAAATTTTTGACATAATTAGGGTCATTGTTCTCAATAGTATAGGAAGAAGTGTTACAGATCAACAGTGAGAATCAGGCATGATAAAGAGATAAAGTGCAATAAATTTTATCATAAAATTCATGAGTATTTATACAGGATTCACAGACACACCTATCTGAGCACACCCAAACAAATATGAATAGAAATGATGTTGAAGGCCCCATAAGGTTGAGTAAGTCCTTCTGTGGTTGGATAATGCATTTTCTCTCATTATTCTTCCTGATTTAACTCATCTCTCTATACATTAAGTATTCTCTCTAACCTATCCAATATGCAAATATGTTATATTGTGCATAAAAGTCATATATAACATGATTTTCTGTAATATGCAATATAATTTTTGCCTATCCACCCAACATACCCATACCCCACTTTTACTCATGTAGGTTGTTGTTATTTAGTTTTACACATTTATACTCATATTGAGCAAATTTCTTTTAAATATGCCTTCATAGTAAATATAAAAATAATTTATTCAACCTTATTTTATGGACAAAACACAACATTTGCATGCTTTTTAACACTGATATCACAGATGTAAATTACATTAAAATCCTAAAGTACACTATAGTTTTAATTTTTTCAATGGGATAGATTTTCTACAGAGAGTCAGTGGTTGGGTCAGAGATTCTTTAATATTGCCACTGTACTTGCTAAAATGTTTATGAAACTGTCTTTTCAGTTAGGAAAAAATGTGTCTTCTCACATCTAGTCCATCTTTGAATTGTTCCTTTAAGCTTTTGTCATTCTCTGTGACAAAGTCTACAAAGATAGTGTTTTTTAATTACTGGAAAATACTTTATTCATATTTGTGGCTGTTAGTTTACTTTTACATGTTTTTTTCTAGTTGTTATTTTGAACTAGATTCAGCTTTGTTAAACAAAATGCTCAATAGTATTCTATACAATAGTGAAGGAGATGTTTTGTTATTGCAAAAGTGATCTGGGGCTGGCAAGATGACTCACAGGTAAAGTTTCTTGGCATTAAACCTACTTGAATTCGATCCCTAAATTCACATATGAGAAGTAAAGAATAGACTTCCATGAGTTATCCTCTGATTTTCATCACACACACACACACACGCACACACACACATGCACATCAACATATATAATGAAAATGAATCTTATAAAAAGAGAGAGAATATGATCTGGATGAAGGATGAAGGTAGTGTAAACACTCTGATTTCTTTACAGATACTTAGAGTTAAATGACTTTGTCATTGATAGCACAACCACAAAAAACAAACAAAATGATTAATTAATATGCTCGTTGACAAAATTCATAGATATTAAAGTCCAAATACTTTCTAGTATTTAAATATCTGCATGTCTGCCTTTGTTAACTCTTTTGAGGAACATATGGTATATTGAAAGGGGATACTGTGAATATGTTTTATTACTGTTGGTCAATAAAGAAGTTTCTTTGGCATATGGCAGGGCAGAATTTAGCAGGGTAGAAAATCCAAGCAGAGATAGAAGAGGAAAGAAGGCAGAGTCAGAGATATGCCATGTAGCTACTGAAGGAGAAAGAAGCCAGAACCTTACCACTAAACTAAAAGGCTTGTGGTAAAATATAAAATAATAGAAATGGGTTAATTTAAGATATAAGAGCTAGTTAGAAATATACATGAGCCTTTGGCCAAGGAGTGTTGTAACTGATATAGTTTAGTGGGAATATTTGGGTCTGGGTGGCTGGGAAAAAAATCACAGTCCCTGTCTACAGTATATTAGTGCCTATGTAAATGATAAAATTAACAAACTACTCAATCACCAACCATTGCCCCAAACTGCTGACAAGTATCATGAATACATATAGTGAAGCATTCCAGGTTTTTTCCCATACATTATTAAGTCACTTTTAGAAAAAACAAACAATCAAACAAAAACCTTCTGCCAGGGAAACCATAATATTGTCTTATCAACATTGTTTTTTTAACTTCAAGAAAGATCAAACATAAATTAACAAGCAGTTTAATAATTCTCCAAGTAACGTGCTAACTCTCTAAAATAATAAATCTCAAATTGTTGGAGGGAGGGCACTTGTTTGTTTCCCAGCCTCCCAGAAGCTCAGACCCAAAATAATCACACAGAATCTATATTATTCAAAAAACTGCTTGGCCTACTAGCTCTAGCTCCTTATTGCTAGATCTTACATATTAATTTAACCTATTTCTAATATCCTGTGTATTGCTACAAGGCTGTGGCTTACCGGGTAAAGTTCCGGCATCTGTCTCCAGTGGGGCTACATGGCTTCTCTCTTGACTCCACCTCCCTTCTCCCAGCATTCAGTTTAGTTTTCCCTGCCTAGCTCTGTTCTACCCTATTAGGCCTAGCCATTTTCTTCATTAAGCAATGGTATTCACAGTATACAGAAGGGAATCCCACATCACCTGCCCTTTTTTATTTAAATAAAAAAAGTAAGGTTTTAACTTTAACATAGTAAAATTATATATAACAAAACAGGTATCAAGCA
>LOJH01023618.1:372-10573 GCA_001685095.1 Ellobius talpinus | reverse complement strand
ATTATTATTATTATTATTATTATTATATCTTAGTAACCTGTTTGTTGTCTAGTGAGAGATTTATGATTTTTTTCACATAAAGAGGGTGGGGGCATATGGAAGAAGTAGAGGGAGGAAAAAACATAGTCACAATATACTATGTGAGAAATAATATTTTTAATAAAAGGAAAAATTATCAACAAACAGCTGTAGATAATTAAGGACTGCTGAGAGAAGGAGAATGAGTCTTTCCCGGAAATAAGTCCTCTAATTTGTTATCAATGCAAAGTTGTCAGGCTAAAGTTATATATACATAAAAATCGACAATGCACTCTTAAAGTTATATTTATAAATTTATGCATACTTATAAAGATAAGTATGCAAAAATAGTAATCAAAGAAGGATAGTCTATCAACTTGACACTGGGGGAATGGAAGGAGCTGGAAAAGGAAACTTGAAAGAAGTTAAAAAGGGAAAGGGAAAATGATACATTTATATTTTAAATAAAATATATACACACAAATTACAAAAATTATAACATATTAAAATATGTTGGTATACCCCAAATAATAAAGGAAATTTCTTATTGTTCTTCAAAATTATTTGTGTGTGTATGTGTGTGTGTAATCACATATAGCATAATAGTAGAATAGGGACTCATGTGAGAGGAAGCACAAAGGGAAAAAGACAGAAAGATAGATGTAAGAATAATTTTGATATTAAATTTTTAAAAATTATTCTGTAAAGAAACCAAGATATAATACATAAAAGAGAAAACTGAGAAAACCAGTGAGAGTGAGACATTGTTATTTGTGAATATAATCACTGTAAAGCTCAGCAGCTAGTCAAGAAAATACTCAAGATCTTTTCTGGTAACTGAAATTTACAATTTCTCTACGAGTCCATTGAGCTTTCAGTTCCAAATGTTGTGGGATTTAATAAGATAACAAAGGTAATTTGCAAAGTTGGTTGGATTTCTCACACTCTACTCATAAACATTTTTAAATGGCAGTAATTGAAAGACATAATTAGATTTATATTTACACATCTGTAACAGGAGATTAGAAGATTGCAGGCTGCTTAAAGATGCAGTGTTTACTTCAGCAAACATTGCCAAACCCACTTGTATGGATTTTTACCCTACTTACATAATTAACTTGCAGAGAATGCAGGACTGGAAATGAGTTTGCTCAGGTGGGCTCTGTCTGTCAGAGTTGAAATATTATTAGTCAGAAGCACATACGCACAACTTCTCATTTACAGCATCGGTTTCAGTTAATTTGGTTTATGGTTAGGCTTTAGAGAAATGACAGTCTTCAAATAGAGATTAGATGTAGTTTATTAAGTTCTTTACTCTCATTTAATACTTTCCAGGGGAATTTGATTCCTCTTTTGGTTCATCTCCTGGTTCTGTTCATCAAAACTTATGCATAATATTTGCAACTTTTTCAAACACTCCCACCAAATGAGTGTTAAAGGAGATATTTATAAGAATATTTATAGATTCATAAATGTGAAGGACACAGCATCCACTTTCCACACATTCTCATAGTGCAGAAATTGTAAAATATATTAAATTATTATATACTTTAATAAGATGAGTTATATTCTTTGTTGAGTAATTTTCAACTCCAAATAGTAAGATCATGTTTGAACAAAGCTATAAAAGTTTCATTTTGAAGAAGTTGAAATATTGTCATATTTCTACACTTCAAAACTTTCAAAGCTTGATGTTTAAACATCACAACTGCTTGAAGGCATCCAGGATGGGAGAACATGAACCTGTTTTATCTATTAAGCTTCATTACATTTTTTTGTAATTTGTACAGGATTTACTTAGCCTGGGCTAACCTTTGTTGAAATTACCTATGTCATTCTTTCATGCTCAAATTTACTTTATTCTCTTCATAAGACCTGAAATGACACTAAAACTTTTGACAACCACAAAAAAAGAAAGTCAGTGCTGATCTATGACAGAAAATGTAGTCAAAAATTCTCACCAACATCATTAACTACACATGATCTGAACAAGGACAAAAGCAGCAGACACACTCAAGTAAATAAGGAAAAGTCCAAGAGGTCTCAACAATGTTGACAGTGGGAGAAACATACTTCCTTACATAAGACCAAACAGTTGATTATTCAATACTAAGTTGTCAGCCCTGGAAACATGCATGTGATTAACACTGTACTGACTAGTCAGGTTGACTTAGGAACATATGTGTATATATACACATATATAAATACATATAACTATATGTATATGCATATAGTGATGCATGATAAAAGAGGCCACTAATTTGTAAGAGAAAGAGTGATATGTGGGAGAGTTAGTTAATGAATGGCAGAAATTATATGACTATATTATAATCTCAAAATAAAAAAGTAATAATAAAATAATTATGTATTGATAATATCTGCTTGGAGCTGATGATTTAAACTCAGGACAATTTTACTGTCTTCTCTTGTTTGTTTCAATGTTTCCAAATAACCTAAGGTCACATATTTTGATAGTTTCAAGATTTTATACAAAGCACATATATGCTACTTAAAAGGAAACTTGAAGGCTGATTCCTGGCATTTATTTTGTTGTTCTACCCAATAGAGCATGTAAGCTCGGGTGATGACTTGAATCCAGTAGCTCTGCAGTGGCCTGAAAAACTAGTGGGATTTTGTCTTATATATGTGTTATAAAAGACTTACATAGAAACTGTTGCCCTTTAAAATATAAAAATTAAATGAGACAGAATGGAAGCTAAATGTGGCAATAAAAAAGAGACTTAATTGATTTTGTTGGGTAGAGGCAAGTACTTGTCATAGCTTAATGCCTCCAATCTTGTGCCATTTTGAATCTGTATTTTAACTTCCACTTTGGATATCCAGGTACTTTGGAAGCTATGCAAATGTCAATGGTGAAAATCAGTTCTTTCCCCTCTTCCAATTGCAGTTCCGTTAGAGCAATTGTTACAGAGAAAAAAGTCACAAGAGCTCTGAGTGTTGATTGGAGGAACCACAGCAGGACAGGGCAGAGCAGGTAGGTGTTAGATCTGAAGGAATAGAGTGGAGCAACCTTCTCCATGTGTGCTCTCCAGAGTAAACTTTTGTATAGCTCCATTTTGACAAAGCAGAAAACACAACCATATGTTTGACATAAGCACCCTAGTACTTTATTATCTGTGGTAGAAAAGCAAATCATTATCCAATATTGGATGTGAGGAAGACAAATTTAAATCCTTTTTTAAAGAAATGGTATTTCCTGTATATTAAGTTTTCTTTCTGGGAGAGAAAAGCCAAAAAGGAAATAATTGAATTGTAAATTCAAAGTATGGAGTTGGTGAGTTTCCTCAGGTGTAAAGATGCTTGCTGTGAAGCTTGACAACCTGACTTCAATCCACAGTCACAACATAGACAGAGCATAAGTTTCCTCTGAGCTCCATATTCACACTGTGTCATAGGCACAAATTGGTGCTCACACCAGTGCATACACATGTAAGTATGCAAACACAAGCACACCCACTAACTTAATGATAAAAATTAAAGTGAAATGAACAGGGAGTTTTGTAAAGAAGTCAAGAAAAGATAGAGAGGATTATATGATATGATAAATATAGCAGGAACCAAAAGTAACAGGTATTCTATTTTTATCATTATATAATTAAGATAAATTATCATTCTGTGCCACGGACTGACTCTCTTGGAGCTCGAAGACCGTGGGAGAACAAGGGTGAAGGCTAAGGAGAATCTAGAATTTGGCAAGTGACAGACAGACACAACTCAGATCGAGCTTTGAATCTGCTGTAATTTACTCAAGGCAAAGCATAGTATTTATACTTTCACAGAACAGAAACTGAATAAACATCAATTACGGAAGTTGACACACTTCCTTCAAAGCTAGATAGAAGCTAATACAAAGTTCAGGCTATATATATTCTTAAAATCTTTTGTAGTGGTCCAGCGGTCCATAACTAAAAAACCTGTCTCACANTCTCACACTATAAATCTGCAGCAAATGTTCTCATTGTCCAAGGCTGTCAATGCCACTTAATAACTCTCAAAACTTTTCTTCAGGTCCTTTGCTAAATGGCCAATCTCTGTACCAATAATGCAGGGTAGGTTTAAGGTTTCCTAGGATTGCTTTCCTTTCATCCTCTGCTAATGTGCAACAAGGCTTCCTCATCCAAGCAAGCCTTTCCATAAAAAGCAGCGTGTGAAACTCCCTTCTCTGCCCCTCATAATTTTCCCATCTCCTCCCAAGCTTGACATACTGACCAGTCCAAGGGATTGGAGATAGGTATTTTCCACTCTTTTTCATCCATATGGCGGAGACTGGTGCATGAGTTCCTCTGAACTAAATTAATCATTGGGAACATTTCCTCATTTAAAGGAACCATAATCCTTTTGCCACAATAAGCCTGTGATAATCATAAGGAATAGAAAAGACAGGAAGAGAAAGATGCACTAAGGACAGTGTGGCCAGGGACATGGTGATCAAAAAGGCTGATGGGACATCATCTGAGCCAACTGCCAGGAAACTGCCGGGAGCATCGCTCCAGGAAGCTCAGGCCCCTCACCTGATGCCAACTTCCACCACAAAGGCACTTTGTCCCATAGGCGCCAGTGTAGGCGTGGCAATTCTGTACTTGAGTAAGTGTGGTATTGTTATAAAAATTTACTCTGCATGGCCCCCTTCTGCATATTGTTTTGAATGAAGGCATGGGTATGGTTGAGTTGGGGCTCATGTGCAAAGAATGGGGGCCACTGGCAAATAATTTTTCTAGGTAGTATATTCATTAATTTGAATATAGGTAATAGTAGTCCTAACTTTTCCTCCTTCAATAATATCATCTTTCTGACTTCTAGGTAATGGCTATGGGAAATCCATAGGAACTGAGATATATAATGACACTGTGTACTGATTTTCATGTCTCACCAGAACAAAAGGGGCTTGTGATTAATGGCCACAGGCAATAATCTCTTGATCCTCCAAACTGAAGTCTCAGTGTGCCTGTGTATTTTCATTAAGATGGTTACAAAATTGAACTCCTAGAATTAGTGTTTAACGAGTAATCTATCAGGGCCCATTGAGGTTCCTTTCTAGTTCCTATTTCCAGGCGATGTTAAGCACTTATTTGTAGCTAATGATACTGCAGAGTTCTAACAATTGGCTTAATATTCTAGAATCTGTTACTTGGCATTTGGATGCAAGTTAAATTAATTTCTGACATTTACTGCCCATTTTGCTTTCCTTAAATATGATTCATTTTTAATAACATGCCAAGTCCATGGTTCAATTTATTTCATTTACACAAGATGTAGAAAGCTGAAAGTTTATTATATGGGAACAAAAGATCCCAAATTTAGCTAGAAAAATAATATTTATTAATTAATGATAATATAACTAATTATTTTTAATATCTTGAAATTATTGATTTATTTTGATGCCATACATTATTTTGTGAATTTTTTTATAGAAGTATTTTGGCATCGCAACAATTTCCCTTCTCTTTGCTCCATCCAAATCCACCAATATACCACTTGCCACTCTCTTTAAAATTATCAGCTTCCTTTTTTATTAATTTTTATTGCATGTGATGCATATATATGTGTGTATATATACATATTTATAAATATAGTCTACTCAAACCACATAGTGTTACTTGAATGTATGTCTGAGATATATTAAAAGAAATTATTATCTTTAATATCTGAGAAATATCAAGACTTCTTTGTCTTTTGTTTCTCTTTGCAATATTTTTAGTTACTCTTTCATAAGTGCTAGTTTGCATGACATACAGTGTTACTTTATGCTCATGATCTTCAACTTGATGATACAAGCATCAGTGAGGAAGAATATAGCCTGAAATTCCTTCCCTTTTTTTACAATTGCTGGCAATAATTCCATCTAGAGACTTAATTATGTACAAAAACATGAACTTCCTCTAATCTTCTTTCTAGCCATCATCTAGTTCCCCGTCACATGATAATCCGGAGTCACAAGAATTTTCAGAACACTAAACATAAAAGAATAAGTTACATTCACAAAATATTCACCGACAACTCAGGAAATACCCGGATAGTGCTATAACTTATTGAAAATGATAGTAGCAATCTATTGTATTGTATTGTAGTTGTGCCTGCTTCAGTGTCCTGTTGTTAATCCAAATTAAACCAAAAGTAATAGTTATTTTTGTGCTCTAGAAAAAATAAACACATACTACAAAGTTGGAGTTATATTCATATAGAAAACATTTGGTAATGAAATAACTGATGAGTTTTGTTCAAACCCCAAGAATGGAAAAAAATATAATATCTTGTCCTTTTACAGATGTCATATTGACAAGCATGTCAATACTGGGAAAACAAGACTTTTACAAACATTTTCTGAGTCTTTACTTTTAATAAGGAATGATTGAAAAAGTAAAACAAACAATATAAGCAAATAATTTGCAATATCAAAAGTAGAATTTTCGAAGAATGTGATTAGTTTTTGTGATTTTCTATAATTTCATGACATGTTTTCTTCCTAGTGGGACCAAATGTCAAAAAATTCTTAAATCAACTTGATTTTTTTCTTGACATTTTTATGAGAAATACATACATTTTTAAACTGGAAAATATTCAGTTGGATCTCTTTTTTGAAAAGTGCATAAATGACATAGAACTGAACCTCCATTGTACTAGTTTACTCAAAAATTCATGCAAAATAGCCCACTGTTGACAAGGTAGAATTATGAACTTCCCTGTTTTCTTTGTGAAGAGGGTGGAGGAAATGTTTATTGAATGACTAGGGTTAAGCTGAACATAGAGCTTTCGAAAACACATTCCTGTAAATTGCCTGTCTCTCACAAGATAATAATAATGTGATAGACATGGCTGTTCTTTCAAAAAACTCCAACTTCTCTTAGTAGTGAGCATAGTGGCAAGCTACTCACAGTACAGAAGATGTTGTCCAGGCATCCTGTACATGGTTTGAAACTGTCTCCACCAAATTTATGAGTCCTTATATGGAAATATCAAGAGTCAGAAGTTCTGAAATCAGTGAGTTTCTTATTCCTAAGTCTTCCTTTTGATGCCTATGAAAATCTCGGAAGCTGCTTTCTGTTAGATGCCTTTTTCTCCTTGTTTAGTCATTCAACAACATATTTCTGGTTCTGTGAGAGGATAGCAAATTTTGTTTCACTTCAAATGGTAATATTTCTTTATCTCCCATAAGACTATGGTCCTGATAAGTTGAAATATGATGTTTTAAAGATATCATATTCTCACATTAGGGGTCATGCCGGTTAAACTTCTTTGAATATTTGTGTTCTGGAAATCACTTGATTTTGTTGGTCTGTTTGATCTTGAGTCTGAGAACTGGAAATGATGGGGCAGATGACAGGCTAATGCTGTAGACAACCTTACTTCAATTTCAGTGTCCTTTTATACATCAGTTTGACAACAACAAAAAACCAATGATCCAAAGAAGTTGATTGAGTTCTGAAAAACTTGGTCAGAAAAACATACAAAAAATAAACATGTAAGTAAACTTCCATCAGCTCATATGATATATTAACAGATCAACATTTCTCAGAATTTTCTCAGCATAGAGTAATTGAAACACAACTGCCTGATATATTGTATAGATTATATTTGGGAAATCATGAAGGCAAAGCAGAAGGCCGCACCTAGATTTTTGGTACATCGACCAGATTTGGTTCTATAATTACATCCTGACATCTAACACGAATAAACATGTCTTAAAATTGAACATAAATATATATTACAGGGGACACAAAATCAAACCCAAGAACAATTCGGTGAACAAAATGTACCTGAAATAAAAGGCGCCATGCATTTTTTTTCCTGGAGACTCTTTCACAGTTCCTCAAGATATTGTTCACTATGAATCATCCTTTTGGCCATATCCTTACAGTAAAAGAATAATTTTACTATCTGTGAAACACAGAAATTTTACTTTATTGGTGTTTTTGATAGTATGGCATATGTTTTCTTTTTCTTCTTTTTTCAAGCAAGGTCTTGTAAATGAACCTGTACTATCTAATGAAGAACACAAACATTGTATAGAATCCTTCAATGTTAGCTGCAGTGGTTTAATGTGTACCTTAGCTGGTAAAGGAGAATATAGATTGGAGTATTTAGTATAAGTGAGCTGCTGTTTGGGATGAGAATATTTATGGACTCTTAGAACCTAAATGAGAGTCATTATATTTAGAAAAAATATCATGCATCAGTATCTCTTTGATTTCATCGCTGACATTTCAGCAGCCATTCTCCCCTTGAAAGAGCGTAGTCACCTGCAGGTATAATACAAAGAATCATATAGTGTAATGTTAAGGAGCATATGAATCCTAATATGAAGCCATTGGCTCTTTAATTTCTGTACATCTGTTCTCAGTCATTTCTTGAAAAATATCCAATGTTCACCTCTCACCGTACATTTTCTCTCATGACCCATGATTCATAGTATAATATCAAATTCAGAGGTAATTTATCTTCATTTTCTAGTATTCTATGGTTTTCTCAGAATATGTCACTCTAGTTTGGAAACGGGATGTCTGTGTCAGTAGAGGAGGGAACTGATGCATATATGAAAAATTAAAAGTTTCTTAAAATTACAATAAAATCTAGGACCTCTTCATTACATTCCCCCATGGAATGAATAAAATACTTTGTAGATCATGCTGCATAAAATTTTGTGATGTGGAGGTTATAATTCATCACCCAGGAAAGCCTTATCTGAAACCCTGTGTAGATGAGATAGATTCATATTTACAAAGAGTAGAAGAGAAAGTCATCTATAAGAGCAGAAGGAGAATGACAAGAACAC
The DNA here is from genome assembly GCA_001685095.1 of Ellobius talpinus. Classification (NCBI taxonomy): domain Eukaryota; kingdom Metazoa; phylum Chordata; class Mammalia; order Rodentia; family Cricetidae; genus Ellobius; species Ellobius talpinus. Next base: position 1,764 of record LOJH01023618.1, on the reverse strand, counting down.
AGCCTTCCTTTGGGGCTTGTTAAAATATGCAAGCCTTATTTTTAAAATTATTTACTGAAGCCCGAACTCTCTGGTACTTTGAATTTGATCTCCTTTTAGAGAGAGAATTTAGAGAACAGCTGTTATGTTAAGGGAGAAATTATGGTGAATCCTAAAGTGAGTGGTACAGTTAGAAGAACAGGGTTTAACATACAAGGAAAGGAACACTAATAGATGAATGCTCAATGTTTAAGCAATGTGAAGAAATGCAAGAAGTCATCTAAAGGCTCATGAAGAAAGGACATCTCTCTCAGAGGTAATCACTCTTGCCATTTCATTTGTTTTGCTTTTACTGATAACAGTCTTAAAACAGCTGTTGTATGTTGTTTCAGAAACTCACCATGTAGACATTTGTTACAGCATCAGTAGCTGACTTATACACATTGGCTTTGAAAGCAGAACAAAGTAATAGATAGTCAAAGAATACATAAAGGTAATTTCAGTATTGGATCTAAGAAGCCACATGCCTTCCTATGTCCTCTGAGAGTCTGTTCTTCTATTTCCAACACCTTGAATTCTACTCAGTGAACCCGTAAAGCTGTGAGAGAATAAATTTCTGCACTTTTAAAAAGTCAAGGTTATGGTCACTGATTTAATAAACCAGAAAAAGCTACAATATTCTATGTGACAGAGGAGATGGTGGGAAACTCTGAAAGGAAAATAGACTCTGAAAAACGTATTTCATGGCAAAACAGTAATAACCAAAATTACAATTATAAGTTCAGTGTTGCTAACATCAACTTAGTAGTTGAATAGCTCTCACTGGTTGCAAAGAGTTTAAATTCAAATTTAAATGTCTTGTGAAAGGGAAGACAACATATTAATATAATAATTTAATTTGACATAATTTAAAGTGGCTCTCAAGCATGATGCCAAATCTCAAGATGGAGGACAATGACTTATAGAAAGAAATCTACTAGTGCTTCTCAGATATCTAAGACCACAGGTCCAGACTAGGATGGCTGGGGTGATTCTATGCCCCAAGCTTGTAGGCATAACAGAAACACTAATTTACAAAAGAGCCTTCTCAGAAAAATAGCACAGTACTGAGAGTTTTTCTCTTCATTTTTTTAATTTTTATTGCTTTATAAACAATACCATTCAAAATTTCCAATTCCTCCCCTCCTCCCATTTCCCTCCCCCTCCAGTCCTAAGAAAGGGTAGGGTACCTTTCCCTGCTGGAAGTCCAAGCCCCTCCCTCCTCCATCCAGGCCTAGGAAGGTGTGCATCCAAACAGACTAGGATCCTAAAAAGCCAGTACATGCAGTAGAGACAAATCCCAGTTCCATTATCATTGGCTTCTCAGTCAGCCCCATTGTCAGCCACATTCAGAGAGTCTGGTTTGATCACATG
>LOJH01023617.1:0-10197 GCA_001685095.1 Ellobius talpinus | reverse complement strand
AGACAGACAGACAGACAGACAGACAGACAGACACTGGGAATGGGCTTTCAAAACCTCAAAGGCCACCCCTAGTGACATATCTTCTCCAAAAATGCCACACTTTCTAATCCTTCCCAAACAGTTCCACCAACTGTGGAATAAGCATTAAATATATGAACCTGTTTGGGCTATTCTCATTCAAATACCACAACAGAAAAAAATTTTAAATTATAATAAAATTGTAAGCTGGGTGATAGTAGCCATGACTTTAATCCTAGCACTCGGGAGGCAGAGGCAAGCGGATCTCTGTGAGTTCAAGGCCAGCCTAGTCTACAAGAGCTAGTTCCAGGACAGGCATCAAAGCTTCAAAGAAACCTTGTCTCAAAAAATAAAACAAACAAATTAATAAATAAATAAAATTGTAAATTATGAGACATTTTGTCTCAAAGCTTCATAGCATAGCTTTCCAGATTAATCTTTAGTGTTTCCAATGTAACAATAAGGAATTATTTTCTTCATATTTTTCTTATTTTTAAAAAAGAGACTTTCAAATAGTGTAATCAGAAATGATGTATGAGTGTGTGTTTCTATTTTCCTAGTTTATTAGAATTCATAGAGAAGAAAGGTTGTAGACTATTTTTGAAGATCATTATTACAGTTATCATTATTAATTTTCACCAGGAAAATCCATCTATTGAGTTAAACATTCTTGATTTTTACTTAGAACAAGTCATTTTTCATTACCACATATTTCCAGTCTCCTTATCTTTCTTGAAAAAGAGACTATAAGAATGATAAAAGTATGATATTTTTGAAATGTTTGTTGCAATACCAGGGAAAAGGGAATGCTCTGCTGGTATTCCTGTTCTCTGATCGACACTGTGGAATCTCAAAATTATTCAGACCAATTATGATAAAATTTGTTATTTTTCCTCAAATAAAATTATTGTGGAAAATTATTTTTGGTCATAAATGCATTTTAATAACTTCTAATGAACTTCCAGTTCAAAATTGATGACCAAATGTCACTCTAAACAAACAGTTAAGATCTGCTTATTCTTAACCTTGAAGTGTACCCGCTAGTGCCTATGGATCATTGTCTAGGAAATAAAAATCATATTATGAAATATTTTGTTTTGTTAGTGCTTTTGAACTTTCATAAATTTAGATATTTTCTGTGACTGACTTACAGTTTTATAAAAGATGAATGTAATTCTTATTTGTATTTTGTTGTGAAAATATTAAATTTTCTTATTGCTAATTTAATACAGATATTTGTGGCCTCATTCCCCACATCTGAAGTCCTGAGTTTTACTTTTAAATCTGGCTTCTTATTTTTAAGTTTTTCCGCTTTAAATTCATTTGTAATTAAAATTCAATTATAATTTCCCCCTTCCCTTTCCTCTTTCCAGCTCCTTCCATGTTTTCCCCTTATTCTCAAATTAATAGCTTTTTAAAATTTAATTATTATTGCTGCACACATTTATTGACATGTATGTATATATGCACAGTTATATAAAATGCAACCTTTGTCATATTTTAGCAATAAACTATTTTTTAAAATTAGTGATGTCAATAAAATGTGTAATAATTTACTAGCTGGCCATAGGCCCTCTATTTCTAAGACTTTCAGGCATCCTCAATTTAGGATTATCTGGTTCTACATGAGGATCCACCACTTTCCTGCCACATGCAGCTGGGTGGTGTCAACAAGAATAATTGCCTTGACATATACTGAGCAAAGACTATTAAGAAGAAATTACATCACCAAACACAAGAGATGACATTCATTTTCTCAGTGCCAAACTGCACAGATATAATAACAGTTTTGGAATTATACAAGTCTTAATTCATTTACATTAATTTATGATAAAAGTGGTAAGTTTAAAATGCAAGAAATGAATTCCATGCTTCCTTTTTTCTTGTGGCACATCTATATAAACACCCTTCCTCAGGCACATGTAAGGCTAGAAGTAGTTAGAATTTTCCCCTGACCAATCTTGGAGAGAGGTAGAACTTCCCTTGCCTTTGAAGCTCAGTTGGAGTTCCACAGGCTATAAGAAAGTGTGGTTAGAATCAACCATACATTTTGCATTTCGATATTATTTTCTAGTTAACACTTGTTGTCTACAGTGTGGCTTCCTCCTTCTGAAGTTTGCTTTCTAAGATACATCATTCATTGAGGGGTGACATTAGAGCCTACTGTCTTGTACTACTTACAAAATAGAATAAGTCAAGTACAAAAGTTTGCTTTAAGCTATAAAAAGCAGATTAATGATATACTTTTGACACTTAGGTAATTTAAAATTTTTTATTTTAATAAAAAATTGTCATAACAAAATGGTGTTTTGCAGGTATTTATATTTATACAGACATGCATAAGCTGATATACAAAAATCAATGCATTGACATTAGAAATTGTAACATGTTAGGAATTTTAGCGCATAATATGTACTTAAAAAGTTTTATCTGAAATATTTTATTTTATATTAATCTATTTTGTTTGGTTTGAATCTTTCAAGTAAGTCCATGGGCCCCCAGGTGACTTTGAACTCCTTGTCATCCAGCTCTACTTCCAGAGTGCTGAGAGTATAGGTAAATGCCGCCACAGCCAATTTCTGGCTATGTACTTACTATATACTGCATAGTCTCAATACTAATACCAATAGAGTTAGATTTAATTGCTTCTTATATACACTACTATGAATTTACTTATCTGTTATTCATTCATTTATTTCTAAATAAAAGTGAGTTGGAAGGAATAGCAAACTTGATTTTTAATTAACAAAGTTATGTTTAGTCACATATCCTCCATTTTAAGATTTTAGAACAATTCTCATACTTCATTAATTCATGCATTTAATTAATCTATGGAATTTCAGTAACTACTAATGTCATATAAAAATCTATACCTCTGTTGACATTCAACACCTGTTGAGAACCTATTTCCTACGTTTTAAAGAAGGAATAGGAACTTGCTGATCTTTCTCTGGCTGTAGGTTGACAATACAACCTTCCTAGAATTTTGAAAGGAACTTTTAGGAGATAATAAAACATAATAGAATAAAGTATGGGAATATAAAACAGAAGCTGTCTTTCCTAATGAAAGACAGAAAGGGAGTGGATCCAGTTGAAAATGGAGGTGAGGAAGAACTGGGAGGAGTAGAGGAAGGGGAAACTGTTATCAGGATATATTGTATAAGAAAAGAATCTACTTTTAATAAAAGGGGAAAAAGAAAAAGAAAATTAAAAACTACACATCTGAAAGCCATAATATATAGACAGAACCTGTAGGTTAAAAATAATAAATTAGTAAATTAATAAATTAATACATAAATACATAAATAAAATTTAAAAGGCCCTGGCACCATCTGTATATATTTTGAAATAGACACAAAATGTTTCCCTATGGTCTTTTCAAAAAAGGGAAGAGAAAGAGAAAGAGGGAGGGAGAGAGAGAGAGAGAGACTTTTAGAACATATTTCAATGAAAATAGTTGTCCAAACACAAAGAAGACAGTGTCAAAATTACATTACAAATCTCTCCACTGTTATCAAAGTATTGTAATTATAAACAACATGTGCTTACTAAAAATATATTTAATTGAATACACGAATGTATTTGTCTTTAAATATTCCAGGGGATTTTATGTACAATTATACTTCCTTGAGATGCATCTCTCCATGTAAGCATCAAAAATCATATTGTAAAAGTATTAAGGCCCAAAATATATAAATGAAGAGTTTCTGTCTCCGAGCTATAATATTCCTGAGCATAAATATGCTTAGCTGCCTTTTGTGGTCTTTTGTGTCATATATTTCATCAGAATAATGTGATAGTTGAAATATATTTCAACTAAGGTTTATATTTTCTAACTTGATAAAATAATTTGAAAGACGTCAACTCAAAGCACAGAATGCTGATTATTTCAGTAAGATGAAACAGAGCAATGTTTATTCTAATAAGAATATGCGTGCCCTGAAGTCACACCTTGTGGTACATCTAACAGTATTCTTGGTTTATCATATTTTGAAAATCCACACCTCTTATTTTCTATTTCCTTATATGGATGGTGCTAACGACACACAAGGTAAAGCTATTAGCTCTCTAGTGCAATAGGATTTGTGCAATTTCAGCTGTCAAGTAATGTGGGAGAGGGATTCTGGTAACCTCAGGAGTCAAAATATGTTAGAAAGAACAAGCAACAATAATTCATCAATCACATTCTCTATCAGTTTAAAAAATTAAAAGTGCAGAGTATGTCCATTTTGAAAGGCCCAGTGATTTACTTTTTTTGAGGAATTTAAAGGGAACTTTAAACCAGATTCTTTTGTAAAGGTGGAAGTATCAGAAAATTAGGAAGTAATGTTACATTTCTACCAGAAAGAGAGCACTTTCTTGCTGATTCTAATTATAAAAGAGATAATTTTGTTTATCTTCATTTGGACAATAAGGAAATGAGTAAAGTATGGTCCTGTCCTCTAATTTGATCTTCATCCCCTTAACTATCTAGCATAGACCCTTTACTTTTTGGCATTTTATTCTCTGTACTTATTTATGAAAGCAGTTGCATTGTGAAAGATTTCGTTCGCTAGAGACTGACCTAAGACCTGCTGTTGCACATAGAAGGCTCAGTGTGGTGAGCTTTCGGGGGCTGACGCTGTGAAATACACACATTACAATGCATAAATACATCTTAAGGATATGAGGAAGGCAAATTTAGACAGAGGATAAGATGTAGCTGATGCCAGAGCTCTAACAAATCCTCAGAGTTTCCCCAAGTTAATTTTTCATTGATCAGTCCTTCGTCAAATATTTGAAAATTCTTGGAATTGGGGAGTTGACTTGAAGAAGGAATCTGATCACAGGACTCCATGATATTGTTTATGTTCTCTTAGAAAATTGAGATTTCTAGTGATTTGGTGAAGAAATAAAACACATGTGCACAAAACCTTACAAGCAATTTTATTTTTAAATGTACAGTTTTTCACCTCTAGGGGACATGGACAGTTTTGTGTCTAGAATACCTTTCCTGCTGGCATGTAGATATTCTCAGCATGCTCTCCCAGCTAGCTGTGCCATCATACTGGTTCTCGAGAGAATTAAAAAGTGGAGCATAAACAATCGTTATGATTCTAAGAGAGGTTGCATACACCTACCTCATTCATTCCACTAGGGCAAATACCTTAAGATTATGTCACTGGTTTGTTTCTATTTTTATTGTTTTGCTTTCTGTGTTTTGTTAATGCAAACACTATTTTTGAGAACTTATTTTTTGTTTAAAACTCCATTTTAGCTTAAGTTAGGAGGCAAAAGATAATATCCTTGAATTTATCTAAAATGATTAATTTTGTCATATATAGGTTAGTTAAAATGTTACTAATTTAGATAATATTCAAAATGTAATAATTATTTAATTATGGTTTTGAATTTCTTAGCACTTTGAAATTAATTTCTTAATTGTAGTCAAAGCAATGGATTTTGTTATGGTATCCTCACACCTCTGTGTCATACTTTGTCCTAACAGATGCCTCTCTTCCCTAGCTCCCTCAGCTTTGCTGGTTCCTTCCAACCCCTAAATTCTCCTTTCTGCTTCTGACCACATATTATTGTGTCCTCCTCTCTTCCCTCCCTGATAATCTCTCTCTTTTCACAATCTACTTTCTAGTTTTATGGCTTGTACATATAGACACACAAATACATACATACATACTACATATATATGCATATATAATTTTAAATCTAGGTTCCACAAGAGTTAAAATATACCTTCTTTCCAAACCTGACTGACTTCTTGTAACAAAATATTTTCCTATTCCATCCATTTTTCTACAAATGCTCCAGTTCCATTTGTATTGTTAAATACAGTTCTGTTGTGTATGTGTACCATATATTCTTTATCCATTATTTTATTGGTAGATATCCAGGCTGGTTCCCTTTCTTAGTTATTGTGAACAGTGCTGCAGTAAATATGGATGTGTAAGAACCCTCCCAAGGGAAGACATCGAGTCCTTTGGTTTAAGTGGATGGACAGGTCATATGATTAGTTTTTTTTCTTTAAAAACAAACAACAACAACAACAACAACAAAACACTCCACACTGATTTCCACTGTGGCTGACCAAGTTTCCATTCTCACCAACAATATGTGAGTTTCTTTTCTCCACATCCTTACTGGTAAGTGCTGTAATATGTGTTGTGAGTTTTTTTCTTGATATTAGCTGGTCTGACTGGGGTGAGATGAATCTCAAAGCAATTTTAATTTTTATTTCTTTTATGGCTAAGGGCATTGGAAACTTTTTCAAATATTTATTGCACACTTGTGTTTCTTCTCATGAGAATTTTCTATTTAGTTTATCAGTTCCATTACTGAATGGATGATTTGAGTGTTTGAGTCCTGCAGTTCTTTGTATATTGCAGACACTAACGTTCTGTCTCATCAGTGGTTGGCAGAGATGTTTTCCCATGCTCGAAGTTGCTTCTCCACTCTGATGCTGGTTTTCTTTTTCGGGATGAAGCTTTATAATTTCATGCAGTCCCATTTTTCAATACTTTGGGGTGCTCTGATGCTGCTTGAGTCTTTTGTAGGAGATCACCCCATCAGTGCTTCTATTTCAAAGGTTTTACCTTTGTTTTTCTCTAGAATTTTCAAGGTTTCATGTTTTATGTTCATATTTGACATATTTTGAAAGCATTTTGGTGCAGAGTGTGGGATGTGGGTCTCTTTTCAGCCTCCTACATGAGGGAAACAGCACCACTTGTTACGGAGGCTGCCCTTTCTGCACTGAATGTTTTCGACACCTTTGTAAAAATTAGGCAGCTACAGTGTGAGGGTTTATCTTTGGGGCCCCTGTTTGATGCTATCACTCTACATACTTGCTTTTGTCCAAGTATCATGTTTTTTTTCTGACCCTGTAATAGTATTTGAAATAGGATATTATGATACCTCATTGTTCTACTCATGGTTATTTTGACTATTAAGAATCTTTTGCATTTCCACGTGAAATTTGAGATTTTCTTCCCTAGTTCTGTTAAATTGTCATTGGGATTTTGATAATGACTATGTTGAAACCATAGCTCACTTTTAGTAATATATTCATTTTCATAGTATTAATTCTGCCTGTCCATGATCATGGGAGTTTTTTTCCCCATCTTTTAATGCTTTCTTCAATTTCAGTGAGTGACAAAACAGTGAACAAGTAAGAGAGGTTCCTTTCACTACGCAAGTCATGTTCAAATAGTAAACAGAAAATAATACGTTGGTTGATATCAGGTAGCCACAAGGGCAGTGCTAGAAATTTAATTTGATCTATAAGATTACCTAGGGAAGGAAAAAGAACTATGTAAGTGAATTTAATTTCTGAGTCTTAGACATCTCAGCACTGGGAGATAGGTTTTTTGAGTGGCTAAACACAGTATCCATTGATGCAAGAGGGAAGTTTTCACATCTAATGTTGTTACCTCCAAGTTGAGACAGTGTTCTACAGACAGAGGTTGCTTTGCCTTTGTTTTGCACTATTGAAAAGTCAAAATCAGATGAGGACATAAAGCTTCGTGTTGAATACGGAGAGAAAATTGCTGATGTATTGACATAAACATTTTCAGGAGCCTACAGGACAGAAAATTCTGATATCAATCCCAGACACATGTTCATACATATGTGTAGATAGTATGTTAACCATGTTAATTATTATAATAAACAACAAGAGACAGTATTTAGTTTGGCATCATGGACACTGTATATGCATTGGATCATTTCATCTCCATAGTAACACAATGGGGTAGACACTTACCATTTATTTTATTTTTGGATGAAAGAACTAAGACAAGGAAAGCAAGTGATGAAGTTAATCAAATGCTACTAAATTATGTGTACCTGACTAGATTTTATTATTTGAAACCATTTTAGTTGATGTCCAAGATTTCCTGAAGTGGGATCATGGGGTGCTGTTGTATCTTTGCTCGTGTGTTTGCTCGTTTTGTGTCACATGCTGTATTGATAGAACTGAAAAGGCAGTGTTAGCAGAACAAGCACCTCCTGTTAGGTACTCAGTTACTAAAAAGCTTTCAACTTTTCTTCATTTGACAATGCTTTACCTTGGGTTTTGGTAAATACTATTTAACTTACAATGTTTCAGTAAATACTTGTTTAACTGTAGTGTTTGAAGTCATTTGCAGAAAACGGAGTTATATCAAACATCTTGACAGCATCTATTCAAATACCTTTTTCTTTTCACATGACTTATGTCTATCGATGTTCTATTATTAAACCATTCTTACATTCCCAGACTAAACCTAATTAGTAGAAATGATCACTTAAATCATATTCCTGGGTTTGGGTTGGGAGTTCTTAATTTAGACAGTTTGCTTTTAGATGCTACATCTGGCAGAGTACTTTGCAATTACATTAATATTTTAGCAGAAAAATGTGTGAATGTTCACAGTGGATAGTACAAAGCTTATGAGTTCACGTTTACTAACAAATGTTTTCTGTACACATGCATGTGTGCAAGTGTGACTGTGTTTGTGTATGTGTGTGTGTGTTACACTTTTGGTTTTGGCTATAAAAACTGAAGAGAACAGTGAGTCTATGCATTATATCTCAGAACTGCATGTAAACATTTGCCTTCTTAAATGGTAAGATTTTTAAATTCTCTATAGCTCTTAGTATGTTCAGGATTTTAATTCTTAACAATAAAACTACTTTTATTTAGCATTTGTATTTTGTGGAATACATTTATTCCCCTTTTAAAAAATTATTGCCCTGGAAACTACAGTGATAGGAATTAAGTTACATCATGGAATTTGGGAAGTCCTGGATGAGAAAGAGCATCAGAAGCAGAAAATATTGTCTTCCAGACAAACTCTCAAACATACAGAGAGGGCCCTTATACAACAATAATGTCAGTATGCCTGAGTCTATAGTCACCGAGGCTCAAGGTGTTCCCATAAAGGTATTCTGAGGGGAACAAGCCAATGGAGGATCAAGTGGTAGGAAGTAAGTCCTGATTTGGGAGAAATCAAGCAATCCCTATGTTTCCTTTGTGAGGGTTTTCCTAGGGTCTCCACGGATCCTCCTGTCTGCATTCGTCCTGTCTTTGGAGCCAGGATCACTACTTTCAGAGGCAGTCCATCAGCTGCAGCAACATTGACATCTCTGTCTCAGGCTTACTGTGGGAGTTAAGTTCCTGCCTCTTCCTTACCAATGACAGAGAAAGTCAGCTGTCATGTTCAGAAACCTTTGGGAGCTATAAAGTAGAACTTCCTGGAACAACTTCGAGTTGCAGTTTCCATCAGTGTATTTGATAGTTAAATTCGCATCCTCTCATTTGCCTTTCAGACCAGAGCTATTTATTGAGAAACCACTTATCAGAAAGAAGAAAAATCTATGAACTTAAGTCCTTCAGGGGTGAACTCCCTTACACTGAGTTTCTTTAGCAATCTTAAGGTTTTTAGATTTGGAATGTCTTGGGAAGAAATGATGGCTGTCACATGGTAGAACTTCAGCATTAGAGTTATATTTAAATTCTAGTGTATTCTACCAGTCCTTGGGAACCAGAGTAGATTGTTTCACACTAAGCAGACTCTCACTAATGTGTGGTTAGTGCCCCGACCAAAATTTCAGTGTCTGTTTTGATCTGAATTTTACTTTTGCTTTAGATAACACCTCTTCCCCACTCTTATTTTAAAGAGAGAATTTTTTTAGCTGATTGTTTTTCTTTTCCCACTGTCCATGGACTAGACAAATAAATATTAACTTTGAGAAGTTTACTTTGAACTTTTGACTCCATTAAAAACAAAGGGATCTATAAAGACATGTTTACATTTTTTCCTGTTAATCTAACTATTGAAACACATCCATCACACAGATGTACTGGCAAAAAAATAAACAAACAAAACAAAAAAAAAACCCTCTCATTTACCCCTAAGTTTTTCAAAAGCTTCACAAATGGGTTTTTTTATCTTAAAAATTACTATTTTCCTTGTCAATTCTATATAGCCAAATTTTAAAGACTGTGTTAGAAGATCACAGAATGATCTTTTGCTATGGAATATTATTTTAAGATGTATTACATTTGTTTAAGCTGTGGAATATTTGTTTAATGATACCAAAATGTTGTGTTGCATTTGTTTAAATCTATGAAACTGTGTTACTTTACCTGTCTAATTAAGGGACCCATTTTAGAGTTGGCAAGAGTCTTGACTCTAGAGGGGATCC
>LOJH01023615.1:19503-32009 GCA_001685095.1 Ellobius talpinus | reverse complement strand
GAAGGAAGGAAGGAAGGAAGGAAGGAAGGAAGGAAGGAAGGAAGGAAGCCCAATATGTAGTCTACAAAGCTAATTGACTGATTCTGGAGAGTTGGAATGTTTCAGGTTTAGAGGCTACCTCCATTCACTTGTTGACTTTTGTGTCTGATTTAACATCCTGTGATCATCCTGTGAGACCTTTTGGAATGCATTAGCAGACCACTAAAACAAAAGCTAAAGATGTCATTAGATAGCATCTGAGACCTACAGCAGAGAATTCCTTGCTTTGCTGTAACTAGCTACTTACATGTCCTCACCAATGGATTTGAGAAGTGCCTTAGTGACTTTCTTTTGTTTTATATCTATATCTATAAAAGACTTAGTGAAACCGTTACCACACTGGAGCACAGTGTTTGGGGTAACTTGAGTCTGTGTTCCCGGGCTGTGGTTACACATGCTCGCTTCCACAATACTGTCTCTACTTCCCTTTGAGGTGAGAGCTTTGACTTTGTGTCCACAGAACCTACCTTTAAGTAAATAGTGTTTTTGTTTGAGCCATCACGGAGGGCTCTGGGGCACTTATTTTACAAGAGGGTGGTTGTGGTCACAAACCATCTGGGGATGGGAATGTGGCCAAACTATTTAGGATTTGCTGACTTACCCTTAGATTATTAATGAGTTTCTCAAGGGTTAATAATAAATCTTTCACCATCACACCTCCAGCCTCAGAAAGACATTTTCCCCCTTTGGCCCTGGCCTCTTCATTGGTTCCTTCCTCTTTGCAGAACTTGCTGAAGATCACACCTGGAGTTAATGGCAGATCCAGATCCATGTCATAAATTCTTTGTGAGTCTTCCTGTGAACACAGTTGCTAGGGTACTTTTCAAGTGCCCAGTAAGCACTGATTGATACCATAGGGGAAACTCCTTGTTAATTCAGTTGGCACCTGAGCCACAGAGCTTTAGAAAATATCTTGTGGCTATTTCCATGGAATTCAAGCCAAATCATTTATCTTTTGTTCTAGGGGGAATAACTGCCGGTGCATCTAATCAGTTCTTTCTAAAGACCATATCTATAGTCCAGTGCCTTACAGGCTTATGCAAACACTGTCTAAAGGCTGTTTTGCAGCAGGTGAGGATGGCTTAGTGGGCAAAGGCACCTTCTACCAAGTCTGAAAACCCGAATTCAAGGCTTAGCAGCCACGTTGGAGAAGAAGTCACTCTGTCAAGTTGTTCTGTGACTTCAGTAAGCATGGCACACTTGCCCCCATGCATGTGTGCACACACACAAATAAATAAGACAGATATAATAAAAAAAATTAAAGGCTGTTTTGCATAGTAGCACCTAGAAGCAATTTTAGTCAAGGTCCCAATTTAAGCCATTTTTACCCAGGTCAAGCTAGAGATTAGAGAAAGGTGGCAGACGAAATCAACTTAGAGTCTGGCACCAGTTACAAAAGGAAGCAGGTCATTGGGTTTTGTTTATAGAGGAGAGAGAATGGATTGCCAGATTGCTATCACGGGAATCATTGTGGAGGAGGGGCAGACCCTCATTTGAAGACTTGGCCCCCAGATTGAAGGAGCCCAAGTGCTTTAAGGACTCACACATAATTGGCCATACATTCCACAGAAAGATGCCTGCCTCTGGCTACGTCACTCTGCCTAGAAGGAATGGAAGCGGGAGGAGGGCCAGAGGGGGGCGTTTGGCATTCTGTGAAGACCTTTCTAAAGTGTCTCCAGATTTTTCAGCCTTAATTTCACAACTTTGCATTGTGAGCAAAGAGATCTTTAGAAGCCTCAGCAAACAACTTGGGGGAAAGCTGCTTTTGCACACCAGCAAGCAGTGCCGTCCGCAATTCATACAGCCCTTGTTTGTTGTGTGTGCATTTGTTGTTTTGGAATCTGGGTAATCTTGCAGTTTGACGGGACTATTCTGTGGCACTTTATAGTTTGCAGCAAATCCTGCCTGTGACTCCGAAGGGGGAAAATAAAGGAATTAGTTCTTCTCTCTATCCTGTTAAGATCCAGAAGACAGAGGGAGCCATAAAAAGTAGCGACTTGCTAGCCAGAAGCCTGTGGTGTGCAGTTGACTCTGGTAAAACATACATGATGATCAACCTGAAAACAAATAGCTATGTAGTTTTCATTAGTATCCAATTAGTATATGATCTGATTGCTAAGTGGATTTGCTAATTCATTAACAATTAGGTAAGTTAAATGTAATGAGAATGATTTAAGTTTGACAATCCAATACTGTTGGTATTAATTTTAACTTTATGGATTAAAATCCATTTACTGTCTTCACCCACCCTCTTCCACCCCTTTTCTTCCAAATTGTATACAGTATACAGGCAATTAGAAGATGCAGGATAGATTGCTTTTCTCATTTAAAGTAGCTCTACTCCCTGGAAATCAGTACTTCAGTAGAACATGTCTGTCTATGTCACAAGATGAGTGTCAGCAACAAATGGTGCATGTGCACAGAATGTGTGCACCCCCGTGAGAGCAGGGAAAGTCCTTTGCAATACTGTGAGGGATTCAGAAAGGTATTTTAGAATTTGGAGGAGCTTAAGGCTGATTCTGCTGTTGATATTGAATTGCAGCATGACCAAATGATTAACAAATGTGCCTCTCTTGAAATATCTCAGGGCACAGAGGTTCTCAAATGATTGCAAATTGGTTAATGACTTAAGAAAAAACATGTTGCTTTGGTAAACAAGTAACTTTGCAGGGTTTTTCTAAATAGCTTTGTGTGTTTAGAGGATAGAATTATATACCACATCAAGATACACTGAGCTGGAAAGCTAGTGTGACTTTAAAAGAATCTCAAAACAAGATTTCTAGTTCAGGATGGTACTTAAAAGGCCACTATCTCCCTTTATTTTAAATAACATCATTTCAGCATTTTTTGCAGCGACTATGGAAGTTGCAACATGTTCCCTTTGCACCTGTAGTTATTTGCAATGTCTTTTTGGATTTGTTGCACATCTTTGAATAGACCTCATTCACAACATTTTAGAGAAAAAAATCACAATGGAATGTTATGTGGGTTCCCTCCAAAGATGAGCAGGTAGGCAAGGGTTTTTATGAAATGGGTTTTTCCTCTTAGAGAATCAGTAATCAGACATGCAAGGATATTCTAAGCTATTTGATGTGTGTAGGAGAAGGCGATAGGGAGCTGCCCGTGAGTCCTGGATCTTTACTATGGAACGGTGGGAGGGGATATGGGGCCCATTGTGTTGGGTGAGTTGTCAGGACAAGCTTGACATCTCTGAGAAAGTGGCAGTAGTACTATAGCAACCGTAGTATTTTCCTTTGAATTTATAATCGTAGGCAGCTGAAAGTTCAAGTGATGTTGTTGAGGCTGAGCAAGCGAAAATGATTTAGGAGGGTCTGGTAAGCATGAGGAAGTCATTCCCTGTTGCTTTCTGTCAGGTTTTCCTCTGGGAAGTCTAGACCTGCCTTTGTAGCACGTGAGGGGCAGGTTACCATTTCCCTCCAAGTAAGCTGCTGTGCTGATAAGAGTTGTATTTATTCTCTCTCTCAGATCCAAGCATTGAGACAGAAATGTCATTGGACTTTTGTCTTTCTTAGGAGACTTTTTAAATCCTTCCCACCTCATTCAGACTTAGGAAATAGTATAGAAAGATTCTCATAAAAGGAAATGTTGGTGTTTTCATCCTTTAAACAGTTTGAAATTTGAAAAAAAGAGTAAGGTAATCAAAGCAGGAGTAGTTGAGTCAAGGCTAATGAAGATTCTAAATAGATACTAATACAGCTACTGTTCTTTCTGGGGAAGTAAATACTGTAGATCTACTGACTGGGTTGTCTTTATCATTCCCATTCATAAACTTGCTCAGCTGAGCATTTGTCTGGTAGACTTCTTAATACCACTTTTTAAATTACATTTACAGAGGTAATGTTCAAACCTTGAAAATGTTAGGCATCATCAAACTGTACACTGGAGCTTTGATTCTCTACAGAGAATGACACCTTAAAAGCTGTGAACGGAAGGAACTTCACTGTCTTTTAGAATGGGTAATCGAGTTGGGAAGCAAAGGTCTTAACCCTATGCAAATATTGGATTTGTTGATATTCCTTGGCTGCCTCTGTTTTAAAAACCTCTCTCTGGGCACCCTCTTACCCGTTTTCTCTGAGGCTAATTTAGTTCTACAATACTAAATGGTTCAGCAAACACATTTGGAAATTCTCTTTTTTGTATGTGAAACTTTATATTGTTGAAATAACATATAAGATCTTCTGTAAAACATAATATGTATACACATTCATATACACACATACATACATATACTATATGGTCTCCTGTAGCCTGGGTTGGCCTTGCACTTGCTGTATAACTGAGGCTGGCCTTGACTCCCAATTCTCCTAAGTGCTGGGATCATAGGTATATACTCCCATGTTTAACCTTGCAATTCTGACCTTTATGTCTCCATTTTCTACATTTTATTTAGATATTCCACAATCTCTTTATTTTCCCCCATGTACTTTAACTTAGGTCGAATTCTAGATTTGACCAGAGTGGTCCACTTTTCCAGGACTTTATAGATTTTCAATCCATTTCATGGCATAGGAGCCATCTCAGTGATGAGAGATAAATTCACTACATCCATCTTCTTCATATTTCTTTTTTAAAACCTTTTTTTGACCTGACTACAACTTTGTGGTTTCATTTTGGTTCTTCTCTGACTGTATTGGTCATGTGAGTGTAGCATGTTCTTTCTCACCTTTTACATCCAAGATGGTGTGCCCAGCTAAAATGGATGAGGAGGTTTTATAGCAAGCAGACTCCCATCCATGCTGATCAGGTACAGTAATGCTTATAAGAAAACAAAACATCATATGCACATTTTCCAGTTCAAACTGTCAGTTGAGATCACAAGAATTCAATTTTCTCAACGTAATTCTTTCTAGAAACCTCTCAGTTTTGGTCTGGCCTCCACAACTGAATCATTTAAATCCCTTTGCAGTGAGAACTTGGGAAATCTAACAATAATAATGAGTAATTACTTGGTAATTTTTTTCTTAGATTTTACTTTCCCAAATATCTCATATAATCTTCACTCTGGAATTAGTGGAGAAATATCATTTAATCACATACTCTTTACACAGCAGCTTTTAACAAAATTTGAGTGTAAAAAGACAAAATATTATAATTCTACCCAAAGATAACAATGCTCTTATAGTCAAACTAGTCTTTTGTCCTTTTCTCTCTCTCTCCCGTCCTCTCCCTCTCTCTCTCTTTGTGTGTGTGTTACACTTTGCATTATTTTATATATACTGTGTTCCCACTGTCTACTATGGACATGATAATACTTCATTAATTTTTTTTAAATCTTCATCTGTATGTCTCCAATGTATGTATATAGGATTTCTCAGTTTGGTTTAATTCTCTATTGTATTATCTACACTCTTTGCAGTTGTTATTATTTATGGTTTGTAGATGTAAAAGTTCAGATGGAGAGATCCAAGACTTGGCCAAGGTTCCATGATAGATGATATTCCTTGACTCTGGTCTCTTAGAGTGTGTTCTGCAGTCTTTCCACTCTATAACATATTGAAGGAAGCTACAATTATGGATATATAGTGATTTAGCTGAACTCTTTGTAAAGGCAAACACATTGTGGCCATGACTTTAAAATAAACTTACTTCTGTTTATTATTATGATTATTAGTATAAACTCTAATATAGACGGTGAGGCTTCAATTCCTGAAGGCATTCTTTTATATCCTCCATATATTTTCTGACTTGCACCTAAAATATCCACTATGAAGGTTATGTTTAACTGAGAAATGATAGCCTAAAGTGATTTTGTTGTTGCTTTTAGTCCCTAAAACTGGTTTGTAGTATTATTCTTTATTAAGTAATAGTCTTTACAGCTAAGCATTAAGACATTGAGAAGACTACCCTGTCAGGATTAAATGTGTTCTCAAACTATTGCAAGTGACCCTTTAGCACCTAAAATGTACTGAAACTTTCGTGTTCTCTTGGATGTGGAAGAAAGAAGAAAAGCATATGTATATGTCAAGTATCTAAAATGAGATAAAATGTTGTAATTAAAGGTAGTTTTGTTAAACGAAGCACAAGCAAAGTAAGTATAGAAAGTTTAAAAAGAAAAAAATCTCATGTCCCCCAACAAAAAAATAAAACAATATTGCCACAGGACAACCCTCATTAATAGTCTTCAATTTTTTTTTCTCATTCCATATATTCCAATTTTAGAGAAGCTAGGAACCGTGGTCTTTGAAGGTTCAAAACTTTCAGGTCATCAGGGAACCATATCTGGACTCTGGCCTTTTGCTCTTTGACTTTGAGAATCAATGGGATAAGACTGTTTTGCTCTGGACTCCTAAGTAGATAGCAGGCAAATTGGAACTAAAACATCCACATTCTGAAAACCAAGATAACAT
Organism: Ellobius talpinus; assembly: GCA_001685095.1. NCBI lineage: Eukaryota > Metazoa > Chordata > Mammalia > Rodentia > Cricetidae > Ellobius > Ellobius talpinus. The sequence continues at coordinate 25,602 of LOJH01023615.1, read as the reverse complement.
TTAATCTTATTTGAGGCTGTGTTTTCTTAAGTATCACTTTACTCAGGGAGCCCCTGTAAGTGTTTAATAGGTACCATTACTTCTGGAGTTAGAAGTGCATTGCCTGAAGCCTTCTTATTGTATCCTGATACGCCTTTGGGGGAAAGAAAGGCCTTTAAGTCTTAGCAGGATCTCTATTCTGTTTTTGGTTATTGCCATTGCTATTTCAAATCACATTATCTTAATGAAATAGGAGTCTATGTAATATGAATTCTGTTGTATTTGACAAAAGATTAAGGATGTCTAGGAATTATGATCATGTTACATTAATTGCCTAAAATGTGGTGTTAATGTTTCTCACTTCAATTGTTTTGTGTTGATTGAACAACCTTTGGAGTATCTGGTAAATCTCAATGCCATTAGTAATAAAGATCTAAATCGCCTAGTAATGGTTCTGAATGTCATAGTTCTTCAGTGTTTCAGAAAATGACAATTTTTTAATCAAGGTGCTTATATTGAATTCAAAGAGGATAATAGTACAGATCCTTATTTTTTCAGGGCTTTCAGATAGCAGGAGCTATATTTTGAATAAGTGTATCTCCTGAAATTAGATTTTTGAGGATGCTCCTGTTTCGCTAAGTACCTTGAGATAGAAACTGAATGATGGGTTCTTTCAACCCACAAGTATTTTTGAGAATCTACAAAGTGTCAGGCACTAGCCTAGGTATTGTGTGTGGGAGACACATAAAATCCAATTTTCGCTTTGAAAAGGCTTTATAGTTTGGGTGATGGAGGCTGTATGTATGTTACTGATAAAATAGATATGAAACTCAGTGGTAGAATGTACCACTAACATAGATGAGAGAGACCCTGTGTTCAGTTTCTAGCAAACACACATGCATACACACACACACACACACACACACACACACACACACACACGAAAGGGACACCCATGGTGAGCAAATTCCTTGAGGCAAGAAAAATGAGGTTGATAGATGTCAAAATCTGTCTGGGCTGGAATCAAAGTTTGCATAAAGGAAATAGCATGGTGGGAAAGAGTTGAAAAAGAAGGCACATGACAGAATACCCTTCTTTCCATTTTCCAGCTGTTTTCTGGGGTGTATGCCGGCTGAAAACTTACTGAATATGAATAAATTTTAAGAACTTCTCTAATTGAGAGCAACACCCAAGGAGCAAAATCTCGAGTTAATCTGCACAACATGTGGCACTGTAAAACAATCCTTCAGACTGTCCTGCCTTAAATATCCTCCCTTTAGTTTCTGCATATATCATCTGGGCCACCCAATGAGCTCAGCTGGAAATGAGAGGCTTGGATTAGCAAATTTTTCCAGAGTTCTTAAAATCTCATTGGATCAAACTGAGCAGCTGAGTGATTTCAAACACACTACTTTTTAGTGAACTGATAAGAGTGTGTATTTTGGGGTGTTTGGAAGTAAAAGTCATTGACCAAATGATCCCTTGTACAAGCCCTTTACCCAAGACACTCCTCTTTCAACAAATGCCCCAACATCTCTCTTTTCCACATTATATATCTTTCTCTTATTCCATCTTGACTTCTACCTTCATCTGTTATGTTTTTTAAGCAATACTCTAGAATTTTACTCTTCAAATCATTTTGCAAAGTAAAATTACATTTTTATGAGTAAAGGTGCATTTTGGAGTGTTTGGACTGTATGGAAGGCAACCAGAAGTCTTGGGGACTACAAATGCAGATGGGATGTAGGTTCTTTATATGGGATTTGTAAGGTCGTTTATACTTACATTTGATTATGGGTGAGTCTGCTTTTGAAAATCATTTTCAAACTAAATAATGAAGTCATAATGTAAAGGCCTGACTTAAGCTGCTGAGATGCTGGCCTAATTTCCTGCAGTCTGCTCGGGGCTGGGTAGAGAGTAGAAACATTGCCTGTTGTCTAGCCTATTACTTAGACAGCATTACCCTAAATGCTACTGACGGTTCTAAGAGAAACATTGTATTCCGTGGCTTGCAGCTATTTCCTCTTAGTTTGTCCTCCATAAATATGAAAAGAGCTCTATTCAGAGGACTTGAATAAAAAAGTTGAAAACTTGAAAAAGAAAAGAACCGGGGCTACAGACAGTTGTGAGCTGCACTGTATGTGCCGGGAACCTAACCCTAGTCTTCTGCAAGAGCAGCGAGTACCCTTAACCACTGAGTAGTCGCCCCCCATCAGCTCCCATCCAGCACAGTTTAATTCTTATGAATGTTATTAGCCCTACTTGGGCAAAGCTATTTTAAATCATTATCATTTCTTATTTTGTGTAATACTGTTTTTTTGTTTGTTTGAAACAAGCTTTCATTATGTAGCCCAGGATGTCCTCAGATTTATTATATGGGTTAGTCTGGCCTGGAACTTTGAGTGCTCCTGCCTCAGCCTCCTGCATGTTAGGATTCGTGCATTGGTGCCATGTAATTTCTGTGTATTTTAGTCACCTTCCCATGCCACTCCCTGTTTTTATCTGTTCTTATCTTATCTTTACACTTATCTTTGTTTAGTTTCAAAAATTGTCCTTATCTCAACTGGATTAGGATTTGGTGAACTCTGTTTACCTAGTCAATATTCATTATTGTTTGACAAACTGATAGCATCCTTCCTCATGCTCCCTCTGTTGGGAGCAGAGGTCTTAGGTTTAGAACCTGCCCTCATATAACAGGCTTCTCGAACCCTCAGAAGATGCAAAACTTTCCCAGGTGGCATTCTGTCTTGTCACTTGGGGTCTCATAATTGTATGTTTTAATTCAGAAGGCTAAAGCACTTCACTTATAAGCCTGGCCCAGTTTGCTTTGTTTCAATGCTTGCTGGGTGGTTTACAGCTTCACAGCATTCTTTAGGACTCGAGGGGGAGGATCCACCCATTGAGCCTCACGTCATACTGCCTGCACTTTTTGTTGGCTGACCTGTCTGGGAGCCTACAGCCTTGTCTTGTGGCATTTGTTCAGTGGCTGAAGCATGTTAAAGACTGGTGTTTATGCCTGGCACCATTTTTAGTTCATTAGTCTTGCATTTTACTTTTGTAGTAAACCTCTGAGACTGCAGCCTTCCAAGAGCCATTAAGGAAAGTTTAGAAAAATATGTGGCAGGGGTTTCAGCTGTCTGCTACCTGTACAGTTCCTGCCAGTTAGATGACTTTCACTGGTGATATTTTATGAGGGTATAAAAACTTCTTCGCAAATTCACCTTTTATTAGGTATGGTATAGACCTTATTTCAGGAAAAAAGTTTGTACCAGGAAGTGTACAGGAAAGGGAAGACATCTCAGTTCTCTATGTAGGTGCTTTGAAATATGTTAGCCAACTTGGCAGTTGGCACTAAGTGGGGGAGGCAGATACCATTAAACAATTGTGATTGAGGACATTAAGTTAGGAAATGCCATAACAAATGCCCTAGTCCCTGGGCAATTATGCCAGGCATGTTTATTCTAGTATCAATGTTGTTCCTACACGGTGCTGTAGAAATCAGTGGTACCAGGAGCTCTTAAACCTGTACATTGAAAATAAACGAGATGAGTAAAAAAGAAGTCAGTTGATAGATGTTCAGTTGGATTAGGTAGGCTCACTTAAGACTTCAGAACAACACTTGTAGCTTTCCTTTCTTATCCCCTGTATTTCTTTCAATCTCCATCCATCCTCAGTTCCCACCCCACCGAAAGGCAAAGTGATACAGGAATGAAGAAAAGATGGTTGGATGGAAGAGGCAATCATTCTAATATTTTCCTTTCTTTCTCCCATATCTTCACCTTAACATTATTGTTGCACTAATAGTTTGTAATCAAAAGGACAGCAAATTATATTTACAAAATAAGCATGTCTTTAAATAATTTTTAATGATTTAGGAACATCAAAAAGCAGTTAGGCAGGCAAACGTACAACTAGCTTTGTTCTGAAAGAAGTGACATTTGTGTCCTTTAACAGTCCCTTGGCATTTAGATAACAAAAGAAAAAATGTAAATCTCACAGGCAAAAATCTGTGAGTCTTATAGGTCCTGGAAATAGAGAGCTGTGCTTTCTCTTACTGCCATGTTTTGTAAAATGAGGGGAACGTATGATGAGCTTAGAGACACTATTGTTCACAGTAATTTGCTATCATCTTCTGATTCCTAGGTCTTAAACAGATTTTTTTCCAGATTATTAATTCCTTGGAAGGAGCACAGTAATGGCATGAGTAGAAATAGAGAAACCAACAGAAGTAGCAAGGATCATTGAGTAGTTACCATGAGAGGAAGATGATGAATTTCACCTTTGTCGTGTTGAGTTTGCTATCCAGATGACTTGCCCATGGGAAGATGCCCAAGAGTCAGAAATACAAATCAGAGCTCTGAGAAATCCTAAGACTTGCCAAAGAAATCTAGAAGTTATCCACCTTAGGCTTCATTGAAATCATGAAATTAGAAAAGGTTGCCAACAGGAATGTTTTAGGTTTTGGGGAGGAATCCAGGCAAGGAGTAGTCAGAGGAATAGAATGAAAGGCAAAGGCATATAAGAAGAAGCAGTGTAAAATTTACAGAGTTTTGCAGAGGGGTGAAAGATAATAGAGGTTGCAAGTAGCCACCACATTTTTAAGTCATCTGTGACATTTGAGAACCAACTTGCATTAGTGTAATGAACGTGAAAGTCACAAGATTGAAGTCGAGGAAGTAAGCACTGATTCGTCTTGTAATACCTTTGAGAACGAGAGGGAGGGGGAGGTGAGAGATTGACACAGTTGGGTAGGGAAAAACTGGGTCAAGACAAAGGCAGACAATCCCAGGAAATACTTGCTTAAAATCTTCAGTGTTATCAGAGAATTCTCATTTGCTAAGATTTGGGAGGTCGGGATTGAATTGGGACTTGGGAACTTTAGGAAGAATTTAAAGAGAGGGAAAGTATAAATAAATGAATGAAGTGACAAGGTGAGAATAAAGACCTTGTTAGATATCAGCTAAGACTCAGGTAAAGGTAAGATGTGTTCCCAGTTTTCCCTATCCAACATGCCAAAAATGTATGACTTTTTCCTGTATCACTTGGTGACAATAGTGGTGACAATAGTGGTGACAATAGTCATAAAAATGTGAAGTAGAGAATGTAAATGATTAGAGAACTCACCATTTAAAAAAAATCACAGTGAAGAATTATAAAGAGGGGAGACCATCAATGTTGGGATAAGGAAAGTGATAACTTAACTGATATGTTTTCTCACCATTCATTGCCTTCACAAGGAATGAATTATCCTTCTACACGTGGCTTTGAAAAGTCTTGCTGCCACCCCCTAACTTATTGTTAGAGTGATGACTGCTCCATTGTCATTGAGAAGTCAGGAATTGAATGTCCATGTGTGAGAGGCATTGGAGATACATGAAACAGACATAGCTGATTCGCTGCCTAGGACTCAGAACAAAGGAGAAAGGCTATGTAGCACCCCCTCGCTATCCCATCAAAAGTGCATATTCCTATTCTGTGCTTGTTACGAAAGTAAACTGTGCCATTCAAGCTTGAAATGTGCTTGCATTGTCATGGTTTGTGTAAATATTCTGTCCAACTGTGCTAACAGTTGTTGGTGTTCACTGAGCTCCAATAGGTATGACTTAGTGCAGACCCTAAGTGGGGGAAAGGCATAGAAACATTTGTTGCACTAGATTCTGTGTGTGCCTCAAGTAAATTTAGACTTGTGATGTTTGTTATGTTTTTTTAATAAGGTTTATTTTGCGAGATGATCTTTACAGAACTCTGTCTTAGCTCTTTATAGGCACCACGTATCTTCAGACTTAAGATGGCTACTTTCATGAGTAATACAAGAAACTGTTACACATAGCCTATATTTTCTGAGATACATAGGGCTATCATATTTACTGCTAGGGGCACACAGTTTCTTCCCATTGCATTTCCTCTTCAGGTTTTCAGGATGTTTGTGGGGTGGGGTGGGAGTGGGGAAGCAATGAGAGCAGGGACAATGAGAGCAGGGTCGTAGTGGATAATAGAAGAAAATTTAAGCTTGGTGAAAGTCACTATGAAAATTAGGTCAAACCTCACCTCCATACACTGAGGTTTTGTGATAGTTCCAGAGGCTTTTTAGATTTATTCCCACCTCTCTCTCTCTCTCTC
>LOJH01023615.1:0-12446 GCA_001685095.1 Ellobius talpinus | reverse complement strand
ACACACACACACACACACACACACACACACACACACACACACACACAGGAACTGGGCCCTGCCGCCAGAGTTAAATTCCTTGACAATAGATTTCTTTCACCCAAATGGCCATTTGGGACTTCTGAGAGAATTCCCAGGGATATGGGAGACAGGCACGTTCAGTCACAGAATTCCTCTGCTTCAGGAATCCCACCCTGAGGCTCTGTACTCTGAGGAAGATTCCCTAGAATGGAAAACGAGGGTCTCTGAGCACCGTTCCCTGGTTTGTTAAGTAGTGGGCCAAATATAGCCTTTGTTCTCTGTTGTGTACTTCCAATCTCCAAGAGAGATGTGGTTGAGCTTACTAAACCCAAGGACCCTTATTTCCTACAGAATATTTCATGAAATAAACTGTTAACACTGAATCTGTCTTGGAAATAGCACCTCCGTCCCCAACACTATATGAGAGCTGTTCTCTTTTCCGGCTTTCATGATGATAGCCTTTTCATTAAGATAACTGACTGAAACCATTAGTTTTTCTTCATCCTAGAAATGAATTTAGTTCCAACCCCATATTGAAGAAGAAACTACCGTAGTGTTCAGTATGATGGGAGCAGTGGAGCAGGCAGAGGCACACAGGTGGGGACAGCAATAGCAATGTATTTGGCAGTGGACTCTGGGACTATCAGAGGTAGTCAGGAGGAAGGAGAGGGAGGGGAGAGTGGGAGACACGACAGGAGACAGAGTGCATAGCATAGTCCTGGGAGATGGTGCTGCAGCAACACAATTAGGGTATTAGGTAGGATGGACCAAGTGAGGATGAGTGATAGGAAGTTACTTCAGATCTTGATAAGGCTTCCCCTCAACAACCCCCTTTCCTGAATTACCTACTGTTCCAGTTACCACACTGGACATATGACTGGCTCTCACGTACCTAGACATCCATTCTTTCTGATAACATCTGATCCTTCATTTCCCAAGCCATCACAGAACACTGTCTGGCAGATTAACATATCTCTCCAGCTCTGTGAACCTCCTCTTATAACAAGACTAGCTCCCCCTCCTCTCTTTTATCCTCTTATCTCTAAGTACTTTTTAAAACAAGGTCTGACAGCTTTATTGTTCAGGAATAATTTCCAAAAGGCTTAGTGGACTGTACATGCCAGTAAAAGGTTATTTGCTGTCTTTGGATGGGGATTCTTCTGCTGTAGTGTGTCATTCCAATTATGTTGTCATACACCGAAGCTTCTGGTTTGTGCCTGTTGCTTGTGTAGATAGCGGTAATGTGAATGGTGCAGACAGCTCATTTGTACAGTAGTGCTTCCCAAGTTCCCATTTATTGAGATACCTTTGCATCCATCATTTGGGCCTATGAAATACTTCCTTTGTGTTAGAGGTGAGGACACAGTCCCAGAAAGAATATGTGACTGGCCATGATCACACTATGGGTGAACTGATCAGGTCAAGAGAGGAAGAACCACGCTCTCCCAACTCTAAGGCCAAGAGTCTTGAACCATATAGAATAAAAATGGAAATTACATTTACATTTGATGTTTATGAACATGTCAAAGTTTATATAGATAGCTATGTGTAGCAGGAACCAAAGAATAATAAATTTAAAATTGTTCTATAAACTGCACATCCAAGTTAATTAAGAAAATTTGTATTGATTTAAGAGAAACTGGCTAATGAAGTTCATGATTCATTCATAATCAATTTAACTTGGTCAGAAATTATCTGTGGTACAAGCAAGATACTAAGGAAGAAAGGAGCCGGGGGGGGGCAAGAATGGGGCAGAGGGAAGGGAATCTATGGGACAGAAACATTGAGTGTAAGAAGAGGAGTAGATAAAGTTTGGAGAGTCGCTGTTTAAGAGACGGTGGTTGAAAAAAGGAGAGTCATTACACAGTATATAATTAAGATATCCATTACTGCTTGCTGTCTATCTCTCTCCTGCAGGTTCAAAGCATGCCACTGGTGCTAGTGTCATCACTATCATACTATCCCTTAGAAGCACGTAGTCACTATTGATTCTCTAAAGCACACACAAATGACCTGCCCTAAACCATAAGCCATGGAGAGACTGTCTAAAAGTATTTCAAGGCTCGATGGCAGTAGAAGTGACTAATTGAAATAATGTATGCCTGTTTATGTTAGTCTCTCCTGGTTCACCTGGAAGCCCAGTTTCTCATAATTGAGTTCTAGTTCTCATTTGTGTCAGTTGCTGTATATTCACTGGATAAAAACATTTAAATATTAAAAATACAAGGAAAATAAAACTCCTATCATCTTCTTACTATCTGAGGAACACTGTTATTAACATGTTAGGATGTATTTTTTCTTTTTTCTATGCATTTTAATATTTCTGAATGATTGGAAAATACAGAGAATTTATTGCAGAGAATTTGGCATATTAAAAAATGTATTAGAGGGACTAGAGACAAAAGACCCGAGCGAAGTTCACAACTCCCAAGTCAGGCAGCTCTCAAAAACTCAACAACCTGTAACTCTTGAGGATCAGACACCCTGTGCCAGCCTCTGTGGATATCTACATTCACAGGGACATACCCACATACCGGCAAACACACACACACATGCAATATCACAAAAAATCTATTAAGGGCTGATGGAGATGGCTCGGTGTATAGAAATGCTTGCTGTTAAACCTCATGACTTTGAGTTCAATCTCTGAACCCCACGTGGTGTAAGGAGACAGGTGACTCATGCAAATTGTCCTTTGACCTCTACACATATGCATGGCATATACATGTATATGTACACATACAAATAAATAAATGTTAAAATTGTATGAAAGGGAGCACTAAGATTACCTCTAATCAGGCCAAGACGTTATACTTACTGTTAACAATTTGGTATACTGTCTTTCAGTCTTAGTTTTCTTAAGGATTTCCAAAAGAAAAATATATTGTTTTATTGTAATGTTACCATGATGCATACATAGTTTGGTGCTTGGTAATTGATTTCATAGCATATCAAAAGTGCCTTACCATATCATGTGTATCTAAAATTATTATTTTAATTGTCTGTGTGGCAGTTACTTTTGGGGATTTACTGCAATTTATTGTGGTTGCTTTCTAATTCATTTAGTATTTCTGCTAGCACGGTATCAGTGGGCACATGTCACCACATGTTCATTGCCATTTCATTTTATCTGCGACTATCATTGCCAATTTGCTAGAAGAATGATGCAACTTCATTGTTTGAACTTTCATTTCTTTGCTAATGGGGTTGAACCTTAAAGGAATAAAATAAAGCACTTGTTTTTTGACATGTGGCTTTCAACACCTACTGAATGCACAACTTCTAGTCAAAAGTGCACATAGATGATTAGGACTCATGGCTCCAGTTGTGACAGAACAAAGATTGCCTTGCTAATACGTTTTAATATAGTACTTGGCTCGGTGCCACCACCGCTAAATAAATCATTAGTTCCCTGACAACTGGGCCCATATCTTAATCATTTCTGCATCCCCCATCGCCCTTAGCCTAATGCTTGACATGTTGAAAGCTTTAATATACGTTTGTTAAATGGATAAGGAGGTGGAGCTTTTGGGAGGGTCAATGGTAAGTTACTAAAATCGATTTTGAAGTTTTGTCATGTGAAAAAAATAATCCCTAGAGTTAAACTTAAAACCATTGCTTGGGACTCGACTTCTTCTGTTATTTTACAAGAAGTAATGAGAAAACAGATCCTTCCATACCAGGAAGTTTCATGTGGCCAAAGAACTCTGTATGGAAGCAATACACCAAATCCACAAACAGGACTATCTTGATAGATAAGAATCAAAGGAGAACTATTGCAAATGACCAAGTACTCATAAGGGAAAGTGAACTGTTCAAGAAGAAATGCAGGAAAAAGTCAAGAAATAGGGACTTTTCTTACTTGGGCAATGGAGCACTAAGGCCCTAGCACAGATTATTGAATTGTTTGTTCACTTTTTTCTGATAAAGAAACTGTGGTGATGGGAGGGGAGCTGACTTGGCCAAGGCAGTATAAATCACAGAATAACATAGCTAGGACTGAGATGAGTATCTTTTCGCTGTAATATTTTTGACTACCACACCCCACCCCTCACAGCAATGCAATAAAGTATCTTGGGTTTCTTCATTCTCCTTGCTGGCTTTGTACTTTACATATATCTCTCTCTTTGAACTGTGTTTGTATGTGCACATGTACATCTATGTGTTTGTGTGTGTGTCTATGTGTATACTAGTTGTGTAAGGATGCCTGAGGACATCAGAAGAGGGCATCAGATTCATTGGAGCTAGAGTAATAAGAAATTAGAGAATGCCGGGTGAGGATGCTGGGATCTAAGCTCAGGTCCTCTGGAAGAGCAACAAGTGCTGTTAACTGCTGAGCCATCTCTCTAACCCTATTTCTTTACTTCTTATCCTCTGGTAGGTACATTTTGTTCTTTTGTCTGTAACCCCAAATACACTGGATTCATGGTCTTGGTCTTCATCTCTATAGCTTCAATTTCTAGCATTAGGTTTGATGTATCTACATGCTTAATGTTAATTCTTAGAAGAGGTCATATTGATTACCAAACTTGTGATGTTAGGTTTTACCATTCAAATACTAAATATCCTTTTCTGTAGTCATATCAGTTTGTCAGTTATTTAGTTATCCCAGTAATTGTTAAGGTGAGCTCATAAGCGAGGCTCCATCTGTAATGAAGAGGGATAATTATTGTAGAGAAATGACAACAGGCTGAGGAAGGAGAACATTAGGGAAATAAGATTAGGGAGAACTGAGGAGACTGGACGAGGGAGGTGTTAGGTAATCCTGAAGGGCATTAACCATTATCATTAATTTGTACAGCTGGGCTGTGTCATTTTATAAGAAAATGTGTGTCACATTAATTCCTTGTGGTTTCCATTCACTCTGCAAAGACAACTGAGAAATGTTGGCTGCCGTATCCAGGCTCCCACAGTTAAGAAGAAGCAGAACTGGAATCTGGATTCAAATCTGTCTGACACCAAAACCTACATTTATTAACCCTCTATCTGGGATTCCACATAGCTTCTCAGCACACAGTAAGGTTTCAGCAGTATTAAAGGGAATAAAACAGAAGAAAGTTTTTCATTTATGTATGTTTTCTTCTTTAAAATTAATTAAAAAATGTGACATATCATAATCTTACATGGTGGCTGGTTTCTTTTTTTTTTAGTTTCCCCCAACTTCCCTGAGGATCATTGGTCCTTTGGTTTAGGGTGTTTCTCCAGTATTGCCTGTGAAGCTCTCTGTAGGCCAAAGGAGAAGTCCAAGAAAGCAACTGGGAAGATGAAAGGGACCATATTTCTTGGTTTATCACAGCAGTGATAGAATTTCAGGCCATATTGTTGGAGCTTTTGCTACTGTCAGCCCATTGCCCACACATTTGCCTCTTTTCTTGGCTCTCTTGAACATCCCATGAGCCCTGTGATCGCTGTTCATTTCTGCTGGCAAAGTTGCCATTTTAAATTCTTTTACAAGCAAATTACAGCTCATTAGAAGTGATTTGTTGCTTTCCAAGATTTTAAAACTTGAGGACATACGTGGTTCCCAAAGAATGAGGAAATCTAGCTTAGATCTTCAAAAATCTCATTTTTAGCTAGTGTGTTCTCCTGTGGATATTAAATTAAGATTAATATCCATAGCAATTGATTGCACTTAGTTGACAAAACAGTACTCCAGACCCAATGAAGATTACATAATTATTTCTGTCCTCCTTTCTTGAGGCAGTCTGGCACCAGCTTTAAGGGAACACAAAAATATGGGTCTCTCTCAATCTTCTACCCTCCAAAGGCCTTATTAAGTTATGAACTCCATCTGCTCCCAAGAGAGCTCCAATTGAATGAAATTGGGTCATTTAGTAGAATATCATGACTTGATTTTTGTCTTAATGCATTGTATCATCATCCTACAAGATTCAAAGGCTTTCTTAGCAAACTTTGAGAAATGTAATTAGGTTGAGTATATTGTAGGACAGAAGACCTGAAAGGGATATGAATAAGCTATTTGGTTCATCCTTCTACTTAGGACCCTCAACACCTAAATCATACATGAGCAATGGCTTTTGCATTCCATTGAAAAAGAATTCGAAAGGTAGATATTTTGTGAGGCTTTTTTTGGGGGGGTCAGTAGTCTGTACCAGTGTTTAATATGTCTCTTTGGTGGTCACAAAGTTCTTAATGTTTGAATTCCCTTTGAGCTGTGCTTTTAAGCCCAATTGATATGAGCAATTTAGAAGTCTTAGGGAGATGCATGACATTGAAATTTGCTGAAAATCCTCTGATTTGGATTACAGTAGAAACAATGAGGAATCATGCCAGCCTGTAAGGATGTAAGAATAGGAAAATGTAGAACTGATTTCATCATGGATTTGCAAGTAAATATGGATGAAGCAGTGTATGGGGGAAGTGAAACACCAGAAAGGGACTGTAGAAGTTATGTCATTGGAAAAGAGTTAAAGAGATTTGAAGGAATAGGCTGAAAATTGACAGAACAAGATTGATTGTACAACCAATAGGATACTCAGTATGACTACTGTCCTAGGGAGAGGAGCAAGAGAAGCAGATCCAGGGAGGTAATAGCTGGTTTGCCAGGAGAGTGTAATGGTGGTCTGCTACCTTGAGAGATAAGCAATGCACTGATGTTAAAGCACAATTGGAGGACAAGTCAAGGGATAACCTCATCGGACAGATGTTCCTTTCGCAAGGCTTGGGGGAATGAGAAGAGTTTATTTTAAATGAGGGTTCACATAGGCAAAGGCAAGGGTCTTCCTGGAGAATGAAAGACTATACACAAGAAGTTGAAGCTTGGAGGAATGTTTTGGAATAGCTCACACAGATAAATGAAAGTACATGTTCAATCTTGAACAATATTTTTTTTCACTCCTAATTGGATCTTCTGCCTAAATAAAGGAAACGTTGTGGGTAGGTGAAGACTGTACCCAAAAGTGTATAGAGGGCTTGTCTCTAATGAGGAGTACTACACTTATTAAAAAGCCATGGCTTATGTAGACTTGAAATTGCATGATCATTGAGGTAATCATTTACTAGAAGTCACAGGCTTCTGAGCCTACTGCTTTAGCCAACATTTTTTGTACTAATTTCTGGAGTTTGTGGCTTAGGCTGACAGCTGTTTTAGAAAGGATTACCAAGCAAATACTGCTGCCCTGTTTGGTAGAGTGATATTAACTATTGATTCCTACCCCCTGGGCCATCTGACAGCAGTGATCTCCCCCCCATTCTTCTCAGCCTTTGGAGGTTCTGATAATTGTGTGAAGTTCTAAACCTTTGCTCTTCAAATCATTTTGCAAGGTACTGGGGAGAAGCTAATGAGAATCCTGTGAATTTACTGGGTTTGAACAGTAAGTTTGAACTTTTCTTTTTCATCTTAGCTTGTAAGGAAGAGCTCTGCTATATTTATTTTTTTTAAAAAAACAGTAATGATAAGCATATCTTGTGAACAGAATTTTAGTGTTGGGGTTTAAAGTTATTATTTCAGGGCTTGAAGCGAGGTTTGTTATTTCACCCCTTATAAATTTTTGCACAGAATGGAGACATGGCTCAGCAGCTAAGAGCACTGGCTGTTCTTCCAGGGAAACTGAGTTAAGCTTCTCACCGCACCCATGGCAGCTAACAACCGTTTGCAGCCCCACTTTCCAGGGGATTCAACAGCTTCATCTGGCTTCTGTGGGGACCAGGCACATACAGGCAAAACATCCATACACATAAAATAAAATTTAAACCTAAAAAATATTTTGCAAAATAACCCAAACTTGAAATGAAAAAAAAGTAGCAAATTAATTCTGAGCACTGACTGCTGGTTAGGCAGTAGCATCTTGAAAAGTAGATGACTGTGGTTTACCTCATTTAACAGTGGTACCCAGGCAGTTTCCTCTCCTAGAGATCCAGAATGAGTCAGCCACGATTTCTACCCTCAAGGGACTTCTTGTCTGGAGGGTAGAGGACCCAATAATAATGCATGGTGGAATGTGTCAAGTGGAATGAGAGACGCAAACCCAGCACTCTGTGCAGTTAGTAGTGGATGTGATTACAATTGAGTGGGGGTAGAGAGATCAGGTGAGGGAGGATTGGACCAGAGGATCAGGTGACAGCTAAGTGGACCTTGTCTCCAGCAGGGATCAGGCAGGCAAGGCACAGGAAATGAGATTTTTCTGTTACTTTTTTTTGCCAGATGGAAAAGATTTGAAAGTGGTTGAAGGGGAGCTTACAAAAACAAGAGTCTGTTGAAATAAAAATAGTTACCTCTTTCAGCTGAATACTGATATTATGGTGAATTATAAACATATTATTGTTTGACTTTGATAGATCAGGATAAATGCATTCCTACGGTCTCTCTGAAATTTGCATTTGAATTTTGGAGTTCTTATTATAATGGATCAAAAAGTTATCTTAGATTTATGAAGCATCAGTGAAGTCATGGAATCTATTGTGTAGCCTAGTTTATTGTGGTAGGGCAAGGATACGTTGTATTAAAAAAATCATTAGTTATCCATTGTAATCCACTCATATTTTGTAACAAGTTTGTAGTAAAAGATTTTACATTTACCCTAGTTTTTATAAGTAGAATTTCATTTTGTTCTTGTTTTGGTAGAGAAGGACGTTAGATACATGTATAATATCCTGGAAGCTGTGAAATTTTCCCTTCCTTTTATCTTGCCTTTAATAATTCCATTTATGTTACCTTTATTGAGTCTTTTTATTCCATACACATTCTCTCCCTCTCTCTTACCCTCCTGCATTTATTTAGTGTGTCAGCCACTATACAAAATGCTGCAATGTATCAACCTTCCTTCCCTTCACAATAGTAACATCTAACTTGCTGGCCTATAGTTTCAGCATCATATGGCTCCTGCAGGGGCTATATACCACAAAGGAAGGTAATCTGGACTTTATACTTTTAATGACTTTCATGAAAAAAAGATCACCACTGTCATTGGAAATGTTAGATTTCAGCTTTCTGTGTGGCGGTGATCCACATTGATACTTGCGCAGATTATCAGCATAGATGTCTTAATGTTACATTCCTAAACTATGTCTTAATGATACTTTCCTAAAGTATGACCACTTCAGTTAGATTCTATGAAGATTGTGTATGTTCTAGTTGACCTTCCAGTCCATCACTTTTTTTTTTATCAGTTTGCTCTATGGGTGGATATAGAATTTTTTAGGAAGGTGGAGTTTTCCTTTTTCTTTTGCTTGACTTTATTTTATGTATGTGGGTGTTACACATGTACATATGTACACCATGTGGGTGTCTGAGACCCGAGGAAGCCAGAAGAGGGTTTTGGATCCCCTGAAATTAGAGTTACAGACAGAATTGAACTCGGGTCCTCTGGAAGAGCAGCTAGTATTTTTAACCACTGAGCCATCTCTCGGCACCTCCTGAAGGCCTTCTTCAAAGATAATGAAGTCTTTCTGTGTTTCTCCCTTGCCTACTACCCCGCTGGCTCCAGCCTCTTTTCTAATGCCTGTGCCATATTTTTTACCTATGCGTATAAATAAGCATAGAGTCAGGGATAACGAAGCATCATTTGACTCTGATTTAGATTTGAATGTGAACTAATTCTGAATTCTTGGCTGTTCTGAATGTTTTCATAATAATTCTTGGCATCATCTCTTCCCACCTTTGTTTTTATTAACACTGATTGAACTTCTGTAAAAAATATCAAAGTGTTTTCCTTTGCTCTTTCCACCTCCCCACGTGAAATGACACTCCTCGGTTCCTTTATTGAAGTGGCAGCACTGATTTTCTTCTGTTTCCAGAAAAACAAGCAGATTCATGACTCTGCAAGCAGCTGTTGCTTGCTTCTCTCTTTTCATTGTAATAGTTCTTAATACGAATGCCATTTCTTATGGGCATTTATACTTCTTTTATACATTCATAGAAGCAAGCACCAAAGAAAGAAGTTCCCACTATTAGTCTTGATTCTCTTTCCCATTCAGCAATTCCGATTCTGCATTGTGCTTTTCTCTGTGAATGGGTAGACCCCAGAGAATTAGTTCATTCTAGTTTGGAAAATGATTGTTTCTTATTTTTAAACTTGACTTATGCTAGTATTTTTTTGTTTGTAGATATATACCCGTGATCAGTGTTGTTGTACAGAATCTTTCTTTCGGATTTGTAAGCCCTGAACTGGAGAGCTATTGTGGAAAATAAACAATGGGAACATCTCCCCAAATCATTCAACTTTAAGCCAACTCTTTCTGTCTATGAAACTACCACAGAGATGATTTGGCTTCTGTATTCATATGGGCATACATAGCGGTACCTGAAGTTAATAGTACATTAAGTTCACAACCCATGTGATAAGGTATTCTTCCTGAATAACCAACATCATTAATGGTGGAGGAAGAAATATTCACATCTGTATCTGCTCTAAAGTAAGAGGATAAAATAGACTCCTTGATGAGAGAAGAAAAGGGCATCTTAGTACACTTGCAGACTGTAGATAATTAGCCTGCATGTGATATCATATGTAATGACAGAATTTGAAACCATTTTAGGAAACTGCCATGCTTTATTTCTGTCATCTCTTCTTTTTTAAACCACATACATATACCCAGTTTAAACACATGGGTACATATTATCTTCTTGTCTACTTCCGCTTAAATTAAGTATGCTGGCTTTGTCTTTTCCATGTGGCTAGAAGGGATCGATCATATGCCAGAGGTTTCAAAATAAAGGGTACTCAATCTCAGAAATAGTTATCTCTTCATTCTCCAAAGGAGCAATCTGTGCAGTCAAAGACTCTGAGTGAGCTTTATGGGCAAAACTGGTATAGCAACAAAGTTTTGTTTGATAAAATGGGTGCAAAGCTGGTGATATTGAATGCTTGTTCTGCAACTCATAGGCAAAATAACAATGCACATGTATTAGTACTGGATAAACTATAGAAAGTAGTCTGCTGGTAGTCAGGAGGAGATTGAGAAAACACTGAGAAGGGGCTATTTTTTTCAGGATGTCAGGAAGAAGGCAGCTTTGCACAACTGAGTGAATTCTGTCTCTTTATGTTGGATATCGCTCTGGTTCTCATCTTGACTGGGTCAAAAGTTCAGTATAATAAATTTATGGTGACTGTGAAACCAAACCATCCCTTTGGAGAGAAACATGGAAGAGTAGCAGGGAAAACAAATATGCACTTTCCTTCGCCCTGTCATGTAAAAAGCAGGCAAATAGTAGAGTATTCATCATTGGCTTCATTGGAAAATGAATCTCTCAGGGAAAAGTTATGATTTGGGGGTCCAGCATATCACTGGAGTGAGATGGGAATTATTTCCATATGTGTCAGTGCTAGCTGGTATTTGAAGTTCTTTAAAAAGAACACGGTTGGACCCCATTAATTTGAAATTCTATTAATTTGTAAACAAGATTGCCTGGGGGAGCTTTTAAAGCACTTAAGAGAATAAACTTTTGAAACACTTTAGACCTAGCTCCTGGTGTACTAATTTCAAGCATCTATTTGCATGTGAAACAGAAATTCTTGCTGGGCAACATTTTGTTCAGTTAATTCTTACTATGGCATGTACAATAATTCCCCTCCAAATCCTAAATCCCTTCATCAAAATTTTAGCCCACGCAGCCTTGAACATATATACTTTTCCCACCATGTCAAGAATTTTGGATCAAGGTTATATCAGTCTCTACCTGGTTACATTTTGAAGTAGGGAGCATTGGGGCGTAAGCTCAAGTCAAATGCTTTCTCGGAGGGTTAAAGGGAAAAGTGCCTCTTAATGTTTTATTTGTACAATGGAAAAATGAATTTACAAGGATCTCATTAAAACAATGAAGGAGAACGAACCTAGAAAGTTTGTAGTCAGCAGATAAGGGAAAATGAAAGCTAATTGTACAGCATTCTTTAGAGCTTATTTGCCAAACACAGTAGATATTCTTCTTGCTTAATGCACTGTTTCGATTTTATTTTAATGAACATTAGCAAATATGTATGAGTTCTTTGAGGGCTGCTTCTGTCTGATCTCCTGAGCTCTAGGGAGGGTAACACTGTTTGGCTGAAGAGAAAATACTCACAAAGCACAAGGTCCTAAGCATTTATGGTTGGCTGCTGACAGCCACTGACTTTTGCCTGACATCTTCTTTTCCTGGGTGTGTGAGAAGTGATCTTTCTTCTTCCAGGTCTGTTATTTTGCTGCTGAGCTGAAGTTTTTTTAATTTTTCTTTTATTTGCTAAGAGAAAAATATTCCATAGGAACCCCGCTTTCTGCCCAGTGTTGCTTCATTACTAATCCTCATCATACTGAATCGTTAGGGCACAAGTAGTCTGCACCTATATATTCCTCATACTTCGTTTTGGTCATTTGATTCCTTTTCTCCTGGTTTTCAGCTCCTTCCAGGCCTGAGTTCCCACTTCACTTCATCTGATAGATTATTAAGCCTTAGCTTGTGTTCCTCTGGACCCGCACCTTATCTATTCCAA
>LOJH01023613.1:2489-19433 GCA_001685095.1 Ellobius talpinus | reverse complement strand
TTGTGTGTGTGTGTGTGTGGTTTTTTTTGAGACAAGGTTTCTCTGTATATCCCTGGTTGGCCTGAAACTCACTCTGTAGACCAGGTTGGCCTGGAACTCGGAAAGATCCACCTGCCTCTGCATCTCAAGTGCTGGGATTAAAGGTGTGTGGCACCACTTCGGGACCAAACTTTTTCTTACTCTACTTCTGATATTTTGCAGTAGAAGGAGGGAAGATAGGTTAACCTAAAATGTGCTTTTCACAATGTAAAAAGGAACCTTTTCTCTGCTCAATGCCTTACTTGTAGGTTCTGAGTTTAGGGAGACCTGGAGGTTTGTTTGTTTGTTTGTTTTATGGTGTTTGTGGTTTTTTCTATTTTTTTAAGATTTTCTTTTTATTTTATGTGTACATTTGTATCTGTGTGAATGTATATTTGGATGCCCAAGAGACCAAAAAAAAAGCAGCTAGAATTATAGGCCATGGCTGGGAACCATACTCTTATGAGCAGGAGTGCTTTTTACTGATGAGCCATCTCTCTAGCCCCTCAACTTCTTTATTCTGATCTCTGTCTCTTCAAGGCATGTCATGAGCCAGATGGGAATACTTCTGCCTACAGTAGAAGCTGATTGAATATTCAGCTTCGTATTTGCTACTTCCATTTATTCCTTTCTGGTTTCCTTGGAGTTTGAACCAAGTCTTCTTTGAATGTTCCCATCTTCTCAAACCGGTGCTATCTGTTCTGCAAACATACTAGGCCGGTCATTTTCCCACAGGCCAAAGTAGCAATGGTGATAGAAAATATCTTTGGCAGCTCCTGCAGGTGCAAATCTCACAAAAAGTGTCAGAGCTTTTTAATATATTTAATATATAAGAGTTAGTTAATAAGAATCCTGAGCTAATAGGCCAAACAGTGCTGTAATTAATATAGTTTCTGTGTGCTTATTCGGGTCTGGGCAGCTGGGAAACCACTGGACAGGAGCCAATACAACAACTAGTCTTCGGGAGGGAAGTTTTCCATCACATTCTGAAAAGTTAACGCAGGGCTCAGTGGGCCGTTGGTGGGGCACCAGCTTATAATGGGTTTCACAGCTTGGGCATCGCTGAGTCTCGCCTTTGTGCAGCCAAAACCAAATGACGGTACAGTAGTCCTCTTCACAGATACAGCCTACTACCCTCTTGGTGGTGATGGGCGGGACTAAATTAGGATTTTCCTTGGTGCCCGAAGCTGTCTTCGGAGGTAGCATATTGTATGGATCCAGTCCCTTCTCTGTGGCTATCATGATCTCCCTCTCCAGCCCTGTAGCCTGCTCCTCATCAGTAGGAACACCACCTCCATGGCTTCCATGGAGCGCAACCCCGCCATGGGGCCCACAGGCCCTTAGGGCCTGAGCCACCTGAGTGCCCACACTGCGAAGTAACCTTGAAGCCTTCTCGCCAGAGACAAGCGCTCTGTTGCCACTTTCAACAAACAAAAAGACTGAATCCAAACCCTTGTCTCCTACCGACTAGCTATGTGGCTATATAATTTTACTTTTATTTAAACTTTTTCTTCTATGTTAGTGTGTGTGTAGTGGAGATACATGTACATGTGGTGCATGTCCTTGGAAGCCAGAGACAGTGTCAGATCCACATAGTTCTGTTAAGTGGTTGAAAGCCATCTTGTGCAGATGCTGAGGATGCTGTTCCTCTGCAATAGCCGTCCATAGTCTTAACTGCTGAGCCATCTCCAGCCCTGCTATGTGATCTGCTTAATTAGCAATGTGATTAAAAGTTAGTTTTAGAAAAGCTAAATTCAGGATGGGTAGTGGTGGTGGCACATGCCTTTAATCCCAGTGCTTGGGAGGCAAAGGCAGACTGATCTCTGAGTTTGTAGTTCAACATGGTCTACAGAGTGAGTTCCAGGACAACCAACACTACACAGAGAACCCTGTCTCGAAAAAAAACCCAAAAATTTTGAATTTTTTTTTTTGGTTTTTCAAGACAGGGTTTCTCTGTAGCTGTAGAGCCTGTCCTGGAGCTAGCTCTTGTAGACCTGCCTCTGCCTCCTGAGTGCTGAAATTAAAGGCGTGTGTCACCATCACCTGGCTAAAAATTTTGAATTTTTTATAATAAAATATTATATATATATTATGGATATTAAAATTAGAAAATACATGTATTACACTGCCTGACATCTGCTAGGTACTTGACTGGAAGTCTTTTGGTTTTGTTTGGTTTTTTTTTGTTTTGTTTTTTTGGTTTTTCGAGACAGGGTTTCTCTGTAGCTTTGGAGCNCTTTGGAGCCTGTCCTGGAACTAGCTCTTGTTGACCAGGCTGGCCTCGAACTCAGAGAGATCCACCTGCCTCTGCCTCCCAATTGCTGGAATTAAAGGCATGCGCCACCACTGCCTGGCTGACTGGAAGTTATTAAAATAATAAAGTATCTTTACATTTTTTATTTTCTGGGTGATTTCATCTGATTTTCTTAGGTAAGAGCACTAACATAAGTTGTCAGCAATCCTTTGTGCTAAATGACCAGAAAGTAAATATTTTAGGCTTTCTAGGCCATATGGCTTCTATCAGAGCTACTCAGTTCATCACTGTACAATGGGAGCAGTATAGATAGTTGTGAATAAATCAGAATGATTGTTTTCCAATAAGATTTCATTGATAAAAATAGTTGTGGGCTCTATTTGGACCCCAGATCACTGTTTGCTGATCTTAACTTATGTGAAGATAGATTTTATTTGCTATAGTTGGGTAAAGTATATTTTGTTATGTCCAATAACATTCAAAGTCTTACACATAATGTCAAATGTTGGGTGCTATATACAACTAGTTAAACAGACAGGGCTCTTACCTTCCAAGGAGTCAATAATCTAAAACAATAACAGCATAGACATAATATTTACAACCCTGAGTAGATAATTATTATATGAATGGGTGACTATGTAAGACTAAAGGTAAAACTGAGTTCTGAGATGGATAGATTTCTTCTAACCCTCTTAGTTTACAAAGACTAGGTAAAATAAAAAGAGCCAAGAGATCATCCACGATCGTGTGTGAAGAACAGAATAAAGCCTTAGCTTGAAAAAAATATTTAAGTGGCCTTAGGGAACCTCTCACAGCAGCTAGGAACTGAATTTCCCTCACGTCTTGACTTTCAAAGAGGAGGGTAGACTTACCTTCTCTCAATCCTAATTTCTTCTCAAATGCTTTAGTTTTATCCTCTTGCGTTCAGGGGATATGCTATGGTTGGCTCTAATGATGTCAGTAACACAGGCTTCTTTAGTCTGGAACAATGAAGTGTCTCCTTTTCAACAGGAGTAGCAGAATTAGAGAAGTCAGCAGATCTGTTAGTGTAGCCGCATGTATTCATATGTATGGCTATGCCTGGACTTTTACAAACTAGCAATTTAGTGACCTATCACCGACTGTTGTAGAAATGAAGCAACATTTCTCTATTGGAGAGGGCAAGAGTCTCATAGACTCTTGGAAGATAGGAAAATGTGAACATTGGTCAGTTTGGGACTATCTAGATTCTGACCCCTTCCTCCTTCCACTGAGAACTTTCCCCTTGGGAAATGCAAGGGGTAGTAAGATGTCTTCTTCCATTACGGGGACCAGAAGTCCAGACGCTTGTCTGGTTTCCCCAGTCCCCAATTTAACACTCATTACACTCAGGCCAGCATAAAAGAAAGTGATCTGAGCTTAGTTAACTATATGTCCTTGGTTTGGACTTTGAATCTGCAATGAGTTACAGGAAAGTAAGCAAGCTTCATCCCACAGCACAGAGGTACCCAGAGACTAGCAGGAAGGACACCATAGACCAATGGCTGCAATGCCTGGACTCATACCCGGTATCAGAGACATCAGACCATTTCAAGACTTGGATCCCTCACTTCTTGACTTTCAGAACTACTCATTATCCAATCTTTTCCCAGTAAACTCCCCTTCTGCTTAAATGGCCAAGGCAACTTATTAAAGAAAGCATTTAGTTTGGGGATTACAGTTCCAGAGGCCTAGACTCCATTGTGCTGCCTATTCCTTTTGCCAACAAGAAATTTCTTAATCAAGCATTTCATTCGGGGCAATCAAATGTTCCTCATAAAAATTGCATGTAAAAAGATTCATTTTTAAGTTTTTGCAAAAATATTTAAATTGCCAAATTGAAATGTTTGTCTATAGTTCTTTTGTGCAGAGAGTCTAAACCTTGTTTCTGTAGCATCTAATCAAAACCATGGTTGCTCTCTAGTTTAAAAAATCATTAAAAAAATCACAGAAATTGATTTTTGAGACATAGCCTTGCTATGTAGCCCAGACTGGTCCAGGATTCACGCCTATCTCAGACTCCAAAGTGCTGAGATTACAGGCTTATGTCACCACTTGCCTTAGATACTTTTCCACTGACCTGAAAAAACACCATGGCCAAGGCAACTTATTAAAAAAAGCATTTAGATTGGGGATCACAGTTCCAGAGGGCTAGACTCCATGGCCATTATACGCTCCTGGCAGCAGGCATGCAGGAATGGTGCTGGAGCAGCAGCTGAGATTTTATAAAAAAAAATAATTAAATTTATTTATGTATTTTATGTATATGAATGCCCTATTTGCATGTATTTCTGTGTGAGAGAAGAGGGCATCATATCCATTATAGATGGTTGTGAACCACCATGCAGTTGCTAGAAATTGAATTCAGGATCTCTGGAAGAGCAGCCAGTGCTCTGAAGCATTGAACCATTTCTCCAATCCCCAGCAGCTGAGGTCTTATAACTTGATAAACAAGGACAAGGTAGAGAGACCTAACTGGGAATAGCTTTTGAACCCCCCAAACCCACCTCTAGTGACATATCTCTTCCAACAAAAAGTCACACCTCTTAATCATTCCCAAACAGCCACATGAGGTCTGAGAGACAGAAGAGGAACATGATGAGATTTGCTTGTTAAGGAAATAATAAAATAAGAATAGAAAATGTATTGGAGGCGAATGAGTGAGAAGATCTTTATCACTCCATTACTTGAAAACCTTTCTTCCTTAGACTCAGGAAATTGGGCCTGGTTTTTGCCCTATTCTTTGCCTACCCCTTTTATTTCTTTTAAACTTGTGTGTGTGTATGTGTGTGTGTGTTGTTTTGTTGTTGTTTCAAGACAAGGTTTCTTTGTGTAATGCTGGCTTTCCTGGAATTCACTCTGCATATCCGGCTGGCCTCGAACGCATAGATACCTGTCTGCCTCTGCCTCCCAAGTGGGAGGATTAAAGGTGCGGCCACCACTGCCTGGCTTCCCACTACTTTTCTTTAAGGGATCTACCTCAATTAGACATTTAAATGTTGCTCTTCTAAGACTGGCCACACATGGAAGTTTTCAGGGATATGGGCTCTCTCAAGTATTATCAGTGGGGGGTAAAATGCTTTGAAAAAGGTTTGTATCAAGGCTTTGCTTTGTTTTGATTTTTGACTTCATTATTATATGGTTGTTTGACGATAGGATCTTGCTATATAGTCAAGCCTGGCTTGGAATTCTTGATCCTTAGATTACAAGTGTGCACATCATACCCAGCTCAGTTATTGATTTATTTTGGTTTTTTAGAGTCAGGGTCTTTCTGAGTAGCCTTGGCTGCCTGGAACTTGTTCTGTGTACCAGGCTGGCTTCAAACTCAGAGGTTTGCCTGCTTCTATTGCCTCCCTGGTGCTGAGATTAAAAGTTTGCGCTGCCATGATGAGTTTATTTTTTAAAAATATAAAGCATCAGGTACTGGAGAGAGGGCTCAGCAGTTAAGCAAGTGTATGCTTTTGCAGAGGACCCGTTTGGTTTTGAGAACCTATGTGAAGCAGCTGACAGCTAGCTACTTGTAACTCCAGCTCCATGGCATCTGACACCCTTTTCTGGCCTCCTTAGGTACCTGCACTCATGTCCATACACCCACATACAGATACATACACACATACATAATTCAAATAAAATAGATCTTTTGTTTTTAAGGCATCAAACTAGGCATGGTAGCACATGCTTACAATTCCAGCATTTGAGAGGTGGAGGCAGGAGGAACAGGAGTTTGATTTTAACCTGGACTACAAGACGGCCTGTCTTAAAAGCTGAAAAGAGGCAGGGTATGGTGGTGCATGCCTTTAGCAGAGACTGGCAGACCTTAGCAAGGCCAGCCTGGTGTCTATGGGGAGTTCTAGCACAGCCATAGTTAGGCAGAGAAACCCTGTATTGAAAGACAAAAAATCAAATAAAACAAAAGTAAATAGAATAAAAAGCTGAAAAGATAAACAAAGACCAATAAAAAAAATCTATGATCCAGCAACCCTACTTGTGAGTCTACATCTAAAAGCATTGAAACATAGTTGCCACATTAGTTCTGTTGTTGTTGTGACCTAACCCCGGACAGGAACAGTTTCAAGGGGGAAGGTCTGTTGTGGCTCACAGTTTCAGAGGACTCATTCACAGATGCTTGGCTTAGGGTACTTGGGCAAACCACTTTGTTACAGGCAGGAAGAAAGGGCAGGAGAAAGCAAATCCAGTGTCTATTAGGAATGAATCTCTAATGCATGTCTTAACCGTAAGTGTGTGCGTGTGTGCACACATAGGGCTTTTATTCAATTTCTATATCTTGGAAGAGAATTCTGTCACATTGGTCCGACTTGAAGATATGATAACTCAGTTCTTTCCCCACAGGTTCAGTGAGTAAAGGCACCTACCAACTCCTACAAGTGGTCACATACAGTGTGTCACATGTACTCCCCGTATACACATGTACAAGATAAACAAATAAATAGATGCAAAACAAAGTATCATGCTAAATGAAGTAAGTTTCAAAACAGTAGCTACTGTATGATCCCTGTTATATGAAGTATCTGAAGTAGTCAAACTCCTGGAGGTTGAAAATGTTAAGTTGGGAGCGTAGCCCCCTGGCCTGGGAGTTGTATTGGTCTGGACTCCAAATCCCAGCATGCCAGGTCCTGACCTCTGGGGGGGGGCGTCAGGACCACACCCACAGGGCATTTAAGTGAGCTCCCAAAGGAGAAACACACGTGGTCTGTTTCCTCTCCCGGTTCCTCTTCGGGCCCGAGAGCGCAGGAATCCCATTAAACCTGGATATTTTTAATTTGGCTTGTTGTGATTTGGCTNCCTGGGAGTTGTATTGGTCTGGACTCCAAATCCCAGCATGCCAGGTCCTGACCTCTGGGGGGGGGCGTCAGGACCACACCCACAGGGCATTTAAGTGAGCTCCCAAAGGAGAAACACACGTGGTCTGTTTCCTCTCCCGGTTCCTCTTCGGGCCCGAGAGCGCAGGAATCCCATTAAACCTGGATATTTTTAATTTGGCTTGTTGTGATTTGGCTTGATTGGGATTTTTGTGTAGGCAGAGAGCTCGCGTTAGGAAAAATTCCTAACTGTGGTTATGGCAGCTAGGGGCTTAGGGAAATTGTTTGACGAGTGTGGAGCTTCTAAAATGAACAGACCTGAAGATTAGAACACACTTAATACAACTGAACGATACACGTAAAATGGCAAGGATGATGAAAATATTTGTTTGTTTGATTATTAATTTCTGGAGACAAGGCCTCACTATGTATTCCTGGCTGGCCTGGGACTCTCTCTGTGAGCCCAGGCTGGCTGTGAACACACAGAGATCCACCTTCCTCTGCCTGAGTGCTGAGATTAAAGATGTGTTGCCACCGTGTCCAGAAAGGTGCTGAAGTTTGTTACGTAACCTGTTATTGCTAACATTAAAGGTATTGTAAGGTATCTGAGTTCGAGGCCAGCCTGGTCTATGCAGAGAGTTTCACATTAGCCTAGTCTACACAAAAAGTTCCAGGCTAGCCATAGTCCCATACAGTGACACTCTGACTGAGACAAACACAAAGCCAAACAAAAGATGTCATTGTTGAATGATCCCCAAATGCTGTCCACACAAGGGACTTCCTTGATTCCTTTACCCTTGATCTCCATATCACACAGGATGTTCCTGTGTCAGGTGTCTTCTTGACACCTTTGACGGATGGAATGAGTTTGGAGCGCAAACTCCAGGTTCCTCCTTGCCAGATCACCTCCCTCCCACTTGAGGTGTTATCAGGACACCATCTGTACCCTCCATGGCGGCCTTAGGTGCCGCTGCAGGTAATCACAGATCTGGAGCTCTTTGTCCCTATAGCCTGGCATTGTTAGTGGCCAACCTCTGGGTTGCCTTTTCTAACTCCCATTTCTTGGGTGAAAACTGTTTGATTTAGATACTTAGGTACTCTTCTAAATCTGACGGAGATCTACCTGGTACAGACATTTCATCGGCTAGTGTCACAGATAGGATATTGCTAGTTTGAACTGAAGGTCCTGCCTTCTCACCCTGCTGGTGAGATGATAAAATCATTATTATCATTGTTACTTGTGTGCATGTGTGTTGTTTATCTGTGTTTGAATGTACCTGAGTGTGGAGCATATGTGTGTGCGCGTGCCTGTAGAGGAGAGAAACATTCCTCTCTCCTCTCTAAACCTAAATAATTCACCTTATAAAGCCTTACAGCTTCATTTACAAAGGCAAATCTTTAAGATAAAAAAAGTATACCAATCTCTCCACTGTTGGCATTTTAAAGTGTAACTGTAAAACATAAGTGTAATTTTTTTTTCTTTTAGTTTTTCAAGTCAGGGTTTCTCTGTAGCTTTGGAGTTTGTTCTGGTACTACCTCTTGTAGACCAGGTTGGCCTTGAACTCACAGAGATCCACCCACTTCTACCCCCCAAAGGCATGTGCCACCACTGCCCGTGTAATTTTTATTTATTTATTTATTTTGGGTTTTTGAGACAGGGTCTCTCCATGTAGCCCTGGAGGTCTTGAGATTCTTTAAGTAGATCAAACAGGCCTTGAACTTATAGAGACCTGTCTATCTCTGCCTCCTGAGTGCTGGGAATAAAGGTGTGTGTCACCACCCCTGGCTTTTTCATTTTTTTAACTCAATTTTTCCCATACTGTATATTTTGATCAGACTATTTCCCTTTCCCCAACTTCTTAATTTTTAATCTTTGTTATACATGGCATTCTTTGAACAATGTAGCATTAAAAAGTCACAGAAATGTGTGTGTGTGAGAGAGAGTGTGCATGCGTGGGGGGGGCTATGTGTCAACTGTGAAGTGAAGATACCTAAGTGTGTATCTGTTGTTAAGTTACCTGGCTGCATGTCATTCTTTAAATGCCCAATTTACCCCTATTTGAAACATCTCCACTTTGTTAACTATTAGCTTTGCTTCCCTCTGACTCATCCTGAATTTTTCTTCAGGGCAGTCAAGAATCTGGCTTTTCCTGAATGGGGATCACTGAGCAGAGAACTCCTCAGGCTACTGGTGGCTACTAGGCTGTGTCTTCCCTGTTGTCTTTGATGGAACTATAGTCTAGATGTTTTGCTACTGGTCTGTAATTCCCATGACCATACAAGCAAATATGGTTTGCATAGTAAGAAAATAGATGTTCAGATATTACTAAGTATCAGATGTTCACTACTGAGTATTCAAGTATCTTTTGAAACCATGGGACATCTACATTTCCAGACATCTTTTTTTTATGATAATGACTTTCTTGTTGAACAAAAGAAAAATCAAGTTGAGTTAGTGGGCCACATGCATCTATTTAATCTATTTCAGAAACATTTATTGGGAAAATACTCTGTGGTGAGGACTTATTAAGAGTTGAGGATACAGCCAGGTAATGGTGGCGCACACTTTTAATCCCAGCACTCGGGAGGCAGAGGCAGGTGATCTCTTTAAATTCGAGGCCAGCCTGGTCTAGTTCCAGGACAGCCAAGGCTGCTGTTACGTGGAGAAACCCTGTGGGGAAAGGAGAAGTTGAGGATACAGAGATGAATAAAACATCCTTGCCCCCAGGAATTTTCATCCCAAAGCAGGAGACGGAGAGAGGTAGCAAATATGCATGAGGATATGCTAAAAACAGACCAGAATCACAAACACAGACTAGATGAAGGTGTGTGAGCTCTGTGTGGGAAGAATTCAGGAAAGGCTTACTTGGGGAAATGATATTTGGCATAGACTATGAATGGAATGTAGAATGTCCCCCAAAGGCTGTGTCAAGTGCTGGTCACCGTTTGTGGTGATCTCTGAAATGCTGTGGCGGTTTAAGGAGGCAGGCCTGACTGGTGGAAGTAGATCACTGGGGTCAGGATTTTAGTCCCACTTAGGAGTTTTTGCTTCCTGGTTCACTATACGTGAACACCTGCCTGAAGTCACTCTGTCAAACTTTCCCCACTATGGTGGTGTGGTGGCTTTCATGAGAATGGCTTCCGTGGGTTCATATATTTGAATGTTTGGTTCCCAGTTGGTAGAACTATTTAGGAAGGATAAGGAGGTGTGGGCTTGGAGGAGGAATGTCACTGCAGGTGGGCTTTGAGCTTCCAAAAGCCCACACTATTCCCAGTTAGCTCTCTCTCTCCTTCTGCCTCATGCTTGTGGATAAGATAAATATAAGATCTCAGCTGCTGTTCCAGCTGCCTGCCTGCTGCCATGGTCCTGGTTTTGATGGGCATGGACTCTACCAACTCAAATTGTGAGCCCCAAATTAAATGCCTTCTCTAATAAATTGCCTTGTCACGGTGTTTTGTCACAGCAATGAAAAAGTAAGTAAGACAGATGGGTTAAATTCCTGTGGAACCATCACCACCACCAACAACCTCCCTCAAACAAATCAAACAAAAAACCCAGAGAGATGATTTCCATGACCGGGGGAGATGGTTTCTGGCAAAAATACATGATATGTAGATAGAAGTGTGTGTGTATGTGTGTGTGTATTATATGTATACATTATATATACATAAAACAGAAGCACCTATCAATAGTCATATTTATTAAGATAGCACTAATTGGCACAGCAAATAGGATATACTTAACAAATTCCAAGTTGTTTTCAAAACAAGGAAGGAGAACTAATTAAACCAGAATGCCATGGGCTACCAAATAAAGAGTACAAATATAGCAGAGGTACTGTATGGAAATTGTATTCCAGGAATCTCAGAGATGATGGAAATATGCCAGGGCCCCTTTCCAAAGTTGATAAATGGTCAGAGAATATTAAAAAAATGGTCAGGCAGTAGTGGCATGCACCTTAAACCCAGCACTCAGGAGGCAGAGACAGGTACAGGTGAATCTGTGAGTTTGAGGCCAACCTGGTCTACAGAGCAAGTTCCAGGACAGGTTCCAAAGCTACAGAAACCCTGTCTCAAAAAACAAACAAACAAACAAACAAATAAAAAAGAATATTAAAAAAACACAGAGAATGAGTAACATTTGGGAGAGTGTCTAAGAAACCAATGTACACTGGAGAACCTTTGATATTACATTTTTTCCAATCTATTTAGTAGACAGTGCTACATTGGCCATTCGTTTTTTCTTTTTTCCTGCCCTCAGCTCAGTACACATTTGTTATGTTAGCCATGCCCTATCTTATTCTCAGTGTAAACTATGGAGAGTATATAAAAAATTTTAAAAAATGTTTCATACAAATTAGAAAGGTCTAAGGAAGTGATTTGAGGTATGAAAAATGTTTCGGTTTTCTTTCCCTCTTTATGCTATTGTTATGCTAAGACTTCAAAAGTTCAGAGTTTTAACACTAATCAATGGAGTTCTGATAAGCTATTTAGCCCTGCCACTATCATCATAGTGACCACTCCTAGTATGGTTGGGGAGAAGGTTTATTGAAGATATGAGGGAGAGGCATCTGGAAGGGTCCAGACTGAGCATGGCCAAGTGAGGAGAAGATGTGGGAGAGAGCAAGAAAGGAAGAGAAGAGAGAAGGTGACAAAGGGATTAACTGGGAACCCAGAGACCAAGACACCAAGAGGCAAATAGAACCCTTAGCCAGTGGCTGATGTTTTATAGGGATCAGAGGCTGAAGAAAGGGAAGCCCCGCCCAGTCACTGGGTTGGAGAGTTTAGGGTATGCCAACCAGGATGGCAGGTAAGAGACAGGGATTAAGGGAGACTGGCTCTAGGAGCCACTTTAATATGTTAATAGGCACCTCAGTTAGTCATTTGTCCTGAGTTTGAGACCTAAAAAAGTGTAATCTTCCAACATCTATGATCAATGAGCACTTGACAGATAAATGGCTAGGCCCAGAGGAAACAGATTTTGGATTCTTGTTTCAAATCCTGTCTCCACCTGTGTGGTCCTTGCACAAATGACACAGTCTTGTTTTTTTCACTTCCTCATCCACAAAAAAAGGATAATATCCTATTACCTACTGCTATGGTCAGTCTTCATTTTCTTTCTTTGCTTTTTTTTTTTTCTGAGACAGGGTTTCTCTGTGTAGCTTTGAAAGCTGTCTTAGAACTAGCTGTGTAGACCAGGCTAACATTGAACTCTAGAGATCTGCCTGCTTCTGCCTTCTGAGTACTGGTATTAAAGGTGTGCTCCACCACTGACCGGCAAGTCTTCCATTTTCAACCTGATTAGTTGTAGAATCACCATGGAAACACATCTTTGTGTGTGTCTATTGACATGCATCCAGAAAGATTTAATAAATAAGGGAGACCCATTCTGAATGCTGGCAGCAACGATTCACTGTTCCAAAGTGAATAAAAAAGGATGAGCCCTGCACATCAACTTTCATCTCTCATGTTCCAGCTGCCATGTCTTCTGCACCATGATGGGCTGTATCCCTTCTCATTCTAAGTCAAAGCAAACCCTTCCTCCTTGAGTTATTTATATTGAATTTATCATCTATCATCTATCTATAGAGTGTAGAAGACACTGTTTTGCTCTGATCCTCTCTGAATTCTGGCTCTTCCAATCTTTCTGTTCTTTTTGAGATGGTACCTGGGTTTTGGGAAGGTGTTGTGATACACATGTCCCATTTGTGACTGGGCACTCTCCACTTGCATATTCTCTTCACTTTGACAAGTTGTGAGTTTTTGCATTAACAACATCCACTGCACGAATAAACTTCTCTGATGAGGTCTACGAGCTGCATTAATCTGGTTCAGAACCATCCACTCCCTGGGTGCACAGAAATTGCTGGAGGTGCTGGGGGTTGTGCAACTTCCTGAGTGCCTATGGGTCTAAACAAGAACCACATCCAGTCCTTACCCTCATCTGCAACATNCCCATCAAAACCACCTCTGGGTGTTAGAGAGATGGTTCAGAGGTTAACAGCACTGATTGTTCTTCCAGAAGATCCAGGTTTGAATGAGCAGATGCACAGCCACCCACAACCGTTTGTAACTCCACTTCCAGGATATCCAATGCCCTCTCCTGGTTTCCATGGGCACCAAGCACTCATATGGATAAACATACATGCTGACAAAACACCCATACATAGAAAATAACTTTTTTCAAATGTTCTTTAAAACAAACAAAGCAAGCGAAAGGTCTCTCACAAACATTGCCACAGGCCAATTTGATGAGGGCCATTCTTCAACTGAGGCTTCCTCTTGCATGGTGACTCTAGGCTGTGTCAAGTTGACAAAAGCTATCAAACACCATTATTATCACCATGTTAAAAACAAGGTGGTTGAGGAAATAGCAAGGTTGTTAATTGCCCAGAGGTCATACATCAAAAAAGTGGCAGAGCTGGTAACTGAGTCTTTGTAATGGTATCAGAATCGGGTCTCAGTGTAGGAGCAAAACCACCCACTGTTTCTGAATATGCAAAAATATATATATACTTAATGGAGGTTTTGAAACTAAACCAATAAATCAATTTGATTTCGAATGCTCAGAAAATGTTGAAAACTTAGAAATGTTTGTTAATAGTCTGGGTGCATTTGATGAAGATTCACCAGTGTTCTACATAACCCATTGAATTCCTTAGACATGATGGATTTCAATACCTTAGGAAGTGTTCACAAAAAGCACATTCTTGGCTATTAAACAAGAACTCACTTGTATTATAAATAATTTTATCAGTTAAAGGTTCGGAAACTCAATTTAAGACATAGAGCTGAGCGTGAGAGCAAGCTTTGGGCCCATCTTTAGTTACAACATCAGTTCTTCTTCATAAGGATGTTATGAAATATTTCTGAAAGTTCAGTGACCCCTCTGGACTCCAGGACACTTCTCTTTTCTCTGGGGTTTGTGTTATTCACCCTGTATTCCTGCGGTCTTTACAATTGCCATTACACCTGTCTGTGCACTCCCTTATGAGACTTCAAGCTAGCCTCCTCCAGCTACCCTTATTACTGCAGAAGGAAAATCTATAGACCCTTTTCTTTCAAAGAATTGCTTTTA
The DNA here is from genome assembly GCA_001685095.1 of Ellobius talpinus. Classification (NCBI taxonomy): domain Eukaryota; kingdom Metazoa; phylum Chordata; class Mammalia; order Rodentia; family Cricetidae; genus Ellobius; species Ellobius talpinus. The sequence goes on along the minus strand of LOJH01023613.1, from coordinate 5,245 downwards.
ATTCACGGGAAAACACATTTACAGTAAAAAGAAATTGACAAAAACAAGGAGGAAGTTACAAATCTTCACCAAATTTTAACAAGTTCGCCAAGCTAACCATCCCTATGTTTTACCAAAATGAGTCAGTAGGCTGAGCCTAAGGTAGTTTTATCATTATAATCTGTTTTGGAGTTTGCTTTTTTTTCCATGACTGGTATTTATTAGCTTTTAGATGCTGGGCACTGTATGAGTCAGTCACTTTATACACATCAACTCCTTAGAATCCTATTTCACATGAGGAAACAGACACATTATGATTGGCCCAGTGTGGTTGTGGCAGTTTATGTCTTAAATAATCTCTCCAAAGGCTCATGCTTGGGAAGGTGCTAGTGGGAGCTTATACAAACTTGTGGGGAGAGGCCTACGGGTCACCTGTAGTGCACCCTTGAAAGGAGCTGTTGCAGTGTGGCTCTCTTCCCTTTCTCTCCCTTTGCTCCCTGGCATGTGAGGACACAGATGTGCTTTTTGTTTTGTATTCTAGCATTATGCTACTGCCTTATAACAGGCCCACAAAACGGTAGGATCAAGCAATCACGAACTGAAATCTCTACAAATGTGAACCTGAATCAATCTTTTTTTTTTCTAAGTTACTTATCTCAGGCATTTGTTTTGGTGATGGAAACCTGACTAATGCTGTGACTTAATAAATCACAGTGATGCGTGAGTCACAGTTTGTGAGGCTGCCTGGCTCATAAAGCCTGTGGCCTATCTGGAGTAGCCCACGCCAGGACAGATGCTTTGACAAGCAGAACTGTGGGACAGGTTTGCTTGTTTGCCCTCTGTTTTGGTGGAGGTGGTTGCTGCTGTGTGAACACTGCTCTGGCAGCCTCTCTTGGCCAGATGACTTCACAAGGTCTCCACTGCCTTGGTGACTGTTCCTCAGCGTTGGAGATTCATAAACTTGATTCTCTCGATTAACCAGAGATGACGTATATCTTGAAGGAAATCCACACTGATAAAATGTACAGGGTTTTACTGTTATAACCTCACAAAGGCACATTTTTTCCAGTCAGAAAATATTTTTTCCCTATTTGGAACTCCATCTTTTGCTATCAGGGAACCTAGAAAGCCTGGGAGGAACTTTTTTTTATCTATCTATCTATCTATCTATCTATCTATCTATCTATCTATTTGAAACAGGGTTTCTTTGTATTGCCCTGGTTTTCTAGAACTCACTCCATTGACCAGGCTGGCTTCAAACTCAGAGATCTGCCTGCCTCTACCTCCCAAGTGCTGGGATTAAAACTGTGTGCCACCATGACTGGGATGCCTAAGAGTTTATTAATGAGAGTGGAACAAGCAAGAAAAATAGAAAATTTGAAGGGTAATATTTCCTTTAGGTATTAGGCATGATGAATGCAATATTCAATAGTCCTTCTATGCCAGAAAACCCAGCCGACGGTCTGTAGTCTTAGGACTAAAGTCTTTCTTCATGAGTCAGAAACTGAGGTAGACGTACATAGTAATTGTCAAAATATTTATCCTGTTTTTAAAAATAAAGGCCTTACCCACACTGATGATGCTCTGTAAGTCATTAAACTCCAGGGCAAGCTACCGTGTGCATAAAGAGTGGTCTCTGCATCCAGGAAGTTACAGCTTCACCCCACAATTTTACGTAGGTAAAACTAACAAACAGGAAAACCTGTGGCCTAAACCCTAGGTGTCCGGAAGCCAAGTAGGACAGAACACAAAGATCATGGGGAGCTGGAGTAATCGCAGAAAGCTTTTAAATCGACAGGAAACCACAGGAGCGAGTTAAGTTTAGAGCAGTGAGAGGAGAAATATGGGACACCCTGATGACATCAGAGTTCTGAATGAGGCCATTCTTCCTGGGAGAACCATGTCAGGGAATAGATGGTCACTGTGGGTAAATTGGGCTTGATAACAGCAGGTCTTCTAAGGCAGAAAGGGATTTAGACATGATTAGTTGGGAATGCAGGCTTAAAATAAGTTCAGGTGTGTAGCGAGGGAACGGTTGTGGTAGTCCAGATCTGAGATGTCGAGGGACCCAACTGAAGCAGATGGGACTGGATGAACAGGATAAATTGATACTTAGAAGGTCTTATCCTTAGGGGAATAAAATAGAAGAATACTCAGGTTTGGGGCTGGAGAGATGTCTCAGCAGTTAAGAGTGTTTTGTTTGCTGTCTTGTGGAGAATGCAAGTTTGGTTTCCAAGCATTCGCACTGACTGGGTGGCTCACAATTGCCTATAACTCCAGCTTCAGAGAAGTTAACTTCCTCGCCCCCATTACATGGCAAACACACACACACACACACACACCACACGCACGCACGCACGCATACACACGCATGCACCCCATAGAGATACATACATATACACATAACTAAAAATTAAAAATAAATCTTAAAAAAGGATAGGTTAAAAAATAAATGATTTCTCACCAGGCGATGGTAGCCGGATCTTTGTATTTAAGGCCAGCCTGGTCTACATAGTGAGTTCTAAGACAGCCAGGGCTATCCAGAGAAACTCTGTCTCAAAAAAACAAATAACCAAAACACTAAAAAGCAACTGGTTCCTCCTATGCCCACTATGATATTTATATTTACACAGTTTTCCTTCCTCCTTTCTTTGTCCTGTTTCTTTAAACCTTTCTTCCCACCTACATGTAAAACTTTGAGGAATAAAAGGTTTCTAATAAACTAGCCGGGCAGTGGTGGCACACACCTTTAATCCCAGCACTCGGGAGGCAGAGGC
>LOJH01023612.1:9192-19434 GCA_001685095.1 Ellobius talpinus | reverse complement strand
TTTGGAAGAGCAGGCAATGCTCTTAACCTCTGAGCCATCTCTCCAGCCCCGATAAAAAAAAAATTAAAAGCCTTTTAAATTTTATGTTGAGTTTGGAAAAATGCACACAGGCAGGGGCCAAAACTTCTAAAGTAGCCAGGCTAGCCAGATATTGAGGCTCCCCTTTCACTCTGATGACAACTGGCAACACCGAGCTTTGATTTCTGTGTACTGGTGAGCTCTGGTTTATGGAAGACAAACTCAAGAGACCATTCAAGTTCTCCCACCTTCTCTGGCCTCCCCCAGATGCCCAAGTTATTTCACATTTATTGGTTCAAAACATGTAGTTATCAAGTGTTGACAAAGGGTGTCAAACATTGGAAGCACACACTGGTAGCACAAAATTCAAGTTAATATAATCTCTTAAGTAAACAACTAGCTAAAATCGAAGATATGCATATACTATGGTTTAGGAAACCCACTCCTGGATATTAATTCTGGAAAAGTCCTGTGCATTTTACCAAGGAACTTCTACTTTGTAAGTTCATAAGACCAACACCACCACAAATGCACATGAGGGGTAACATAGATGAACTATGACACATGCCGTGAGAGTTCCCCAAGGAATGTGAATGCTTTGTCTAAGTCACAGCCTCATGCAACAAGATGAGTAAATTCCAAAAATAGGATTTTAAATGAAAATAAAAATAAATCGTAGAAAAAATACAGTCAGTATAATTCCAGGTATACTAAGGTCAAATGCCTGTTTTCAATCACATTTGAAATATAAATATATTCAGTAATAATATAAAGAAAATCCGAAAAAGGTAACTGCAGAAATTAGGATATTGGTTACACATGAGCAGGCAAGGGAAAGCATAGCATCCAGTCAGGACTAGCAAACACTACAAAGTCACACTTTATGCTCTTTGGGAGACTATGTTCTTATTAGCAAATAAGCATAGCAGTGTTTGTTGTATTTTTTACCTTATTCATATTATATAAGTTAATTTATAGCTGGGAACATAGGTCAATGGTAGCATACTCATCTAGCACATGTGAGGCCCTAGTCCAATCCTCAGTGCCACAAACAAAATAGAGACATATTATATAAGTATTCTTCTGTTTTGCTTGATGTCTAATTTAAAAAATTAAGTCATGGCCATTTAAATGTCTTTGATTCAAAGAGCTTGCTTGTTAGCTTTGTTTATCATTTGTTTGCAATTATCAAATTTTGTTTCTTCTGAAGTACTTAAGAAGAACCGTTTGGGCTTCCAACGAGAAGTCCTATTTGCCAATGAACTTAGACTCTTAGCTCTGGAAATGCTTTTGGGAATCATCTGATGCATGCACCAACATTAAGGACTGACAATGTCCTGATGCAAACTCAAAGTTTGGAAACAAAGCCAATACAGTTAACTCACAAGCTGTCATCCACAGTTTACTTCTGGGACAATCAAAATTTCTTCCTCAAAATGCCCCCCAAACTTTCTTGTTTTAACATATGTGCTAGGAAAAAGAGATCAATTAAGAAGAACTCAATAGCACTGAGACCACAGGTGGTGACTTTACTTGAATTCAAATTTCTAGTTACAGGCAAACTAGATCTGTAGGCCTGAGAAGTATAAAGAGTCAACAGTGCAATCCTCCCTTTATTTCCTTTCATTCAAAGACCATGGGCAGGTAATTCTCAAAACTGTTAAAACACGGGGTGTGAGAACTATAGACATAATATTTTCATTTCAACCCCTGGACTCAACCTGAGAATATATTATTACCCCGAAAATTGAAAGATATTTTTAGAATGGTGATAATTTAAAAAGTGTATGGGTTTAAAAAGAGCATGGCTAATATATACATACATATAAATAACATTATACAGGCTTAGAAGGTTAAATTTATGTATTTAGGAATATAAACATACATGTATGTATTTAACAACAGTTAAAAAAAACACCATGAATTTGAAAGCGTGTAAGGAAGGGTATATTGGAGGGTTTAGAGGGAGGAAAGAGAAGGGAGAAATCATGCAATTATATTATAATCTCAAAAGTAAGAGAAATAAAACTAAAAAAGAACAAATCACACCAAAGTCGTTTATTTCTTTGATCTATTCAACAGAATGCCATGTTTGATATAGTACATGCAACATGTATAAATGTATACTAATCTTTTAAGGAAGTACCAATTGGTGAGTTATATTAGCAGAGAACAATATTTATTTTTACCTTTTTATTGTAAATCATGTTGAGAAATATGTTTCGTCTTCTGACCCCAAACACTTATGAACTTATACAACTGAAATCTAAGTTTTACAGAACACATGAAGCATGATGCTCTTTCATATTGAATTCCATTTGGTCTTGAAAAAGTACTGATCAATACTCCCTGAACAAAATTCACAACCCAAGAATGGGTACTATCCTCTTGGGGGGTATTTTGTAGATCTGTGTAGGTCTATGAATGAAAGAATAAGAACTAGAAAGAGAAAAATAATCTGCAGAAGAAAACTGGAGTGGGTACCTTAATGGTTTTTGTTTCTCCCAAAGTGGACCTTACCTGAAACAAGAAATTTAATGTTGGTAGTCCTTTTAGGAGGTGATTCTTGGAAGCAGAGCAATACAGTAGAGAACATGATGAAAGAAAACGGGGAAGCTCATGAAAGCAGTCTCGTGAGCAGGGTATTTCTAGAGGTAACCTGGACTTGGCTTCACTGAGGAAATGCACGAGATGCAACCCAGGGACATAGGAGCTGAGATGTCGGTCCACTCACTCCTGCCCCTTCTTGGCCTAATCTCCTATTCTTCTGGAACTTCCTGCTGAGCAAGGTCTCAAGGCACTGAGCAAAGTCTGTAAAGAAAGCCTCTGAGCCTTGCAACCATCTGAGGGGGAAACACCATAAGCCGTGCGGGAACTGCCCACCTCAGCTGAGTGAAGATGGTGCAGGGCACTGCCAGTGCTAGCTAGAGCTGCTTAAAACTGGCAGACGAACAAACCATCAATGTGGTCCATCCTTTTAAACACACAAGGAACACAATAGAAGTATAAGCCTGAAACCTTGTATCTTCCTGTTCATGTTAACCTATACATACAGTTTAATGCGGGCAGATTTACCTTCATGGACTTTGAAGAGAGCAGTCAGTTAGCTACGACGTGATGAAGGTAAAGCAGCTTCTGGTGAAAAAGCAAAGCAACAGTGAGCTGTAAGAGGACAGAGGCTAAACTACAGAAGGCTGACTCTTCCAGAACAGAATCAACCACGTGAGACTTTGAGCCACACATTAAGAAGGACAGAGACACCATGAAAGATACTGTAAAGCAAAAAAACGAAAAGCAAAGAAAGGCACCAGGCTTCACACCAAGCATTTATCTCCCCAGTTACTTGAAAGGCTGAGGTAGAAAGATTGATCAGGAGTTTGGGGATAGCCTGGATAGCATACCAAGAGTTTGACTTCAAAAACTAACATATAAAGGGAAGAAAATGTTCAAAACAAAACACTATGGACTAGATTTTATAACAAGTAAAAAAAGTAGTTTATTAAATGCTGAGGAAACTTTAGATCTATACCCTGCAGAAAATCAGATTTACGAGAACTATAACCACTGTGTTCTGACCTCTTCATGGCCATCGTGTTGCGAGAGATTTGTTTGTGGTTTTGCTCTGAGACCAACAATGGAATCAGACCTTGGTTCGAAGGACTGAGTCCACCTTCAGCTGGTCCAAGTAAACCATAGAATTTTCTGACAGACTCAGAGGAAGATAGAGTGACACACAAGGAAATAAGGAGGGGCCCAAAGAGATGTGCAGGCTTTTCAATCAGGAAGGCGGAGAAGAGGGAGGGAATAGTTCCCCACCACTCCGTGGATCTCTCAGGTGTATTGCTAACATTTAACACCCAAGTTTTATTTTTAATAAAACAATGAAAAGAAGTCGCAATACCATCACTAAGTGAAGCTGCATGTTACAAGGTTTTGAGAACCTCTTGAGCTGCCATCCAAGCTTAATGTAGCAGAAAGCATCCTCTGAGGCTGAAGAATGCTGGTGAGAGAGGAGAGGTTGCTGCACTGGGGACAAGAAAGGGACTCTAACTCCAAGGTTGACTCTGTGAAAGGGACTCTAACTCCAAGGTTGACGCTGTGAAAGGGACTCTAACTCCAAGGTTGACTCTGTGAAGCTCTAGCATCAGTGTTTCTTTTCTCACACAGATGCCAGATTGATTTGTTCATTGTGGAGAATCAAGCTTTTTGGAGGACATGGTTAGCAGAAAGCTAAAGAAATAAAATAAGATTCTAAAATATGAGAGAGAGAAAAAATTAAGTAAAGTATAAGACATCAATGAAGGATAATTTCTTCAGCCCCAGGAAGGGGAGAAAGATGTGGGCTTTCAATCTGCTGGTGATTATAAACAGGCTCCTGTTCCTTGTGTCCTGTGGAAACAGGGAGAGAGGAGAGGTAATACTTGGAGGATACTAATTTCATTTGTCATGAAATTAAAGTTTAAAAAGGAGAGGGAGAGAGAAAAAAAGCAAGAGGTTTGGGAGCTGTCATTTAGAAACTTAGCCTCAAGCTCTTCATTGCACATGTTGCTGGGAGCCTTGAGTACAGACATGCAGGGAGGATAGAGAACCAGATGTGCCCTGGCTTGTGGAAGCATGGATACTGAATATTAAACAAGTGAGCACCCTGGGGTGGGAGCCAAGATCATCACTTGATTATCACTGTGCCTCTGCTCTGTGGCAGATGCCTCCTCTTAAGTAAGATCCTGTACCACTCATGGCACATACATGTAGGCGCCAGGAAGGAAACATGCTCTGGAGAGCAGAATTGAAAAAGCGCTGCAGGAGGAAAATGAGGCCTTGTGATTGAAGAGAGAGATGACTTGTTGCACAACATAGGGCATTAGTAAATATTTCAATGACGTTCAAGTAAAAATCAGGGCTCAGGGTCATAAACCACTGGTCTCCCAGTCTCCCAGCTTTCCTTAACACATTCACCAATGAAATGATCCCTTTTTATGCATTTTCTTTCTCCCTGCCCTCATATAGGGTCTTTCTATATAGCTTAAATTGGCTTGAAAGTCTCTATATAAGGCCAGTCTCAACCCTACAATCCTCCTGGCCCAGCCTCTGGAGTACTGGTGTCGTAGATATGACCCACCATGCCCAGCTGCCACACTTGCAACACCTTTGTATGGTGCTGGAGAAGGAGTCTAGGACTTTGAGCAGTCCAGGTGTGTTAGTTATTTTTCTCTTCACCAGGATAGAACACTTGACAGATGACTTGAGCTTGTCTCACAGGTCCATCAAGATCAATCCTTTACGGCAGTAAAGGTGTCTTTGGTGGCAGTGGCTCCACAGTGCTTCTCCTATTATGGCTGATCAGGGAGCAAAGATAAGACTGGAACCAGGGCTGGGCTAGAATTTTCAAATGTCTGCCACTTTTGTAGTAGTAGACTCTCTCACCTCACTCCCACCTCACTCTTAAAGGTCCCATGACCTCCTAAAGCCATACCACAAGCTGAAGACATAATGAGGGATACTGTACATTCAAATGTCATAACACTAGGCAAGAACTCTACAACTGAAGCATGCCTGCCCACAGCTCTCAACATTCCCTTTTCTTTTACAAACATACAAGCCAATACATGAATTTCTAAAATCTGAACATACTCCATGTCCAGATCCCACCACCATCATGATTTCTAGCATAATAAATTGGTTTTATTGCATATGCTTCTGAGGTATTGGAAGAAACTTCTGAGTGAATCAAAAACTCAGTGAGCAGTTGGGAAATGGCTCTGCAATTACAGGGTTTACTGTGTAAACAGAAAGCATAAAATTTGGATCCCCAGAACTCAGGTAAATGCCATGTAGGCGTGGTGACCTCCCTGTAATTCTAGCACTTGGAAGGCAGAGACAGGGTATCCCTGGAGCAAGCTGGATAGCTAGAGTAGGCTTATCAGCAAGTCTGGGTTCAACTGATAGGCTGCATCAATGAATAAGGCCCAAAACGACATGCTCACAATACATGTGCACTATGTATCACACTCATGCACTATTCACACAAAAAACTGAGAAAGAAAACACTACCTCACGGTGCTATCCTCTGAAGTAAGTTTCTGATAATGCCACATGGGTTTTCTCTAAAAATAAGTAGAGTGGAATGCTAAGAGTTCTTATGACTCTACCCTATGAATGACAAGCCCCACCAGTTTTCAGAAAGCCTAGTTTGCATATGGAATAGGTACATCCTATTGAATATCTTTATAATTAAGACACGGGCACTGCAGCAAAGGGAAAGGCTTGATATCAAGGGTGTAACTAGAAAGCAGATGAGGAGAGAGATGAGAAAAAGTCTTAGATATGAGGTTAGATGCTGCCTTAGTTACTGTTCTATTGCTGTGAAAAGACACCATGACCAAGGAAATATTTAGAAGAAAAATTTAATTGGGAGCTTGCTTATCATTTCAGAGGGTTAGTCCATGGCCATCAGGGAGGGGAGAATGGTGGCAAGCAGGTACTAACATCCTAATCAACAAGGAGCAGGTAGAGAAAGAGGTAGCTTGGAATGGCATGGTCTTTTGAAACCTCAAAGGCCACCCCCAGTGACATACCTCCTCCAGCAAAACCTCCTAATTCTGCCTAACTAGTCTTCCAATTGAAAGCCAAACATTCAAATGTACTAGCATTCTCACTCAAACAATAACAGATGTTCTACTTGAAGGATAACTCCATTTTAAGCTTTAAAATGTCTTATATACATGAATTGTTTTATGATCAAATAAAGGATCCCATGTCAACATAGTTGGTTTAAAGGAGAAGGCTGTGAAAGAAACCATGAAATTAGAGGCTATGACTTTTACTGGTGTTTTGAACAAAACCTGGATACTAATATGAATTTGTTCTCTGAGACTCAGCTATCATTGAAATTAAGCTGAAAGTACTTTCAAATCATTGTCTGCTTAACATAAAGCTATGAGGCTGGGGCTGGAGAGGAGGTTTAGTTGTTGAGAGCTAATACTCTTGCATAAGATTCAAGTTTTCTCATTCACATGATGGCATAGGACCATCTGTATTCCAGGACCATGGTATAAGGAGGCCACCCTGGCCCCCGTGAGTATGACATGCATGTGGTACACTTACATACATGGAGGCAAAGCATTCATACACATAATATAAAAATAAATATTTTTTTAAGAAAAAGGTTGGTTCGTTCCTGATTAGAAATACCTTAGATTGGGCTGGAGAGATGGCTCAGTGACTAAGAGCACTGGCTGCTCTTCCAGAGGTCCTGAGTTCAATTCCCAGCACCCACATGGTGGCTCACGACCATCTATAGTGGGATCTGGTGCCCTCTTCTAGTGTGCGGGCACACATGCAGTCAGAGCACTCATACCTAAAAAATACACAAATAAATAAAATTTACAAAAGAAACACCTTAGATTGAATAAAAAGTTGAGTTAAACACTTGAAGTGGCACATGACCTGGATGGTCTGCTGCAGGAAGTGCTGTTACCTGACTTTACTACATAGAAAACCACTCTGGTCCTCACAGATGGCTCTTTAATGAACAAGTAAAGCATTTCAATTACATTTAAAAACTGTCTATGTATAATAGGTGATATTACCAATACAGGGGCCAAAAAATGTAATCAGTTGGCGTGATGATTTTACTGAACCTTTTACTGAATTTTCCCAATTCCCCAATTTCATTTTTTTTCGGGCTTGCTCCCTACTCGGATGGTTTAGAAACACATCTGCATTTGATATACAGTCCTTATTCATTTTATGCTTCTTTCATTGTTCAAATATAGTGACATTGTCTTGTGAAAAAATGCTTTGGGTGGGATTATGTTCACTTTTTGAAAACATTTATTTCGTGTGCACATGTGTGTGCCTGAATGTATGTGTATGTACCATGTGCATGAAGTGCCCAGGAAGGCCAGAAGAGGGGACAGATTCCTGAAGCTGGAGTTATAGATGGTTCTAACCTGCATTATGTGGGTGCTGAGTCCCTTGTAAGAGCAGTAAGTGCTCTTAACTACTGAGCACTCCCTCTAGCCCCCAGGACTACATTTACTTTGGGGAACAAATGTATCTTGTGTCTATGCTAGGAAAAAAAATATGCCAACCTCTGGAACTATGACTCCAAGAAAGAATTATCTGCCACTTTTTGGACTGTGGATTTTTCTTTCTTCTATCATCCTAACAGATATATCTTTAAATAGCAGTTTTCTGACAAAGAGCATTCCAATCATTTCTCTGAACTATAATATTCATTAAGCTTCAAGATAAAAGCTTTGCCATAGGAGATACATCTAAGACAAAATGTCATTCATCAAAGCCTAATCATTTTCTGTAGGTAGTAGTTCAAGAATGGTACTGGAAACCTAGTCTAAAGCCCATGATCTAGGGAGGTCACTGGCCCTAATGGGCAACCTACTTCTGTTGCTTTGCTAAGTGTAAATGCTGTCAACTCTTTCCTTCTAAATATTTATTAGACCCTTCTGCTATGGAACAATGATCTTGTACCCTGTCACTTCTATTGTCTTAATAAAATATCGATTGGCCAGTAGCCAGGCAGTAAGTAGAGGTGGGGTGATGAGAACAGAAGAATTCTGGGAAAAGAAAAGATGCAGTCTGCAGTTGTCACCCAGACACAGAGGAACCAAGATGAGAATGGCTCACTGATAAAAGGTACCAAGCCATGTGGCTGACACAAACAAGAATTATTGGTTAATGTAGGATGTAAGAGTTAATACAAAGCTTGAGCTAATAGGCCAACCAGTTTATGATTAATGTAGACCTCTGTGTGTTTCTTCAGGACTGAATGGCTGCAGAACAAGGCAGGATAGAAAACTCTGTCAACACCGTTTGATTAGTGTTCTCTCACCTGAGAGAAGCTTCTTCTACAGTGGGCAGTAGTGAATTTAGAGACTCCAGAACTGGTCAAAGTGCTGATAATGAGAGACTGTTGAGTGCTCAGCCCTAAATAGGATATCTGTATCAAAACTCCCAAGGCTTAGAGAACAGAATCAGAGAGGGGGTAGAAAAAAATATAAGCGCCCAAGGATGAGAAGGAGTGCTATGAAATTCTGGCATGAAATACTTGTTATATTATTCAACTCACTACAACTGTGATGAAATTTTACCTGCTCAATATCTGACCTGAACAGGATCAAGTCAGCAAGATAAGTCAGTATTCTCCCCCAATGGGTTAAAGAGAGTGAGAACATGAAGGAGGGAGGGGTGTGTGTTGGAAAGCCCAAGAGGAGCGTGAGGGGATAATTGGGGTAGATATGATCAACACATTGAATACTTATATGAAACTGTCAAAGAATAAGTAAAAGACATCCAAAATTAAAAATGAAGAAACTAACTTAAAATGAAATACTTACAAATCCAATAAAATATATATATTATCTGCTTACTGAAAACCAAAAAAATGTTAGTGAACAATGCCAAATAAGACCCAAATAAGTGGAGAGTTGTACTGTGCTTATGGATTGGAAATTACAAAAAAATGACATTGATTTTCTCCCCAAGTTCATCAATAGAATTAAAATATTTCCACTAATAATCTCAGCAAGATTTTTGTTGGAATTTATATCAAAGTGATTTTATAAAAATCAGAATAAACTTGGAGGAATGATACTATTCAACTTAAGACACTGCAAAGCTACAGTAATTAAGATGTTACCGACATCGGTGCAGGGATAGGCAGGCAGACCAACACATTAGGGTAAAGAGCACAGAACTGCTTCAAACTGCATGTCAACTTTTGAAAAAATTACTGAGGTAATAGATGAAAACAAAAGTCATGAAATTCACAGGTATATGGGTGATTCTGGAAAAATACCATATCAAGTTGGGTCATCTAGACTCAGGAAGATGAACATGTTCTCTCTCATATCTGAATCTTAACTTTGAAGTTTTTATGTGTATATATGTGTGAGCGGGGATGGGCATAAGTCATGAAACCAGGAAGAGGATCATGCAAGGAGAGGAAGAGTGCTTACAGCAGATAAATAGGGTGATCAAATACAAGAGACAACAAAGTGGAAAGGAGATGTCTGGGGTTGGGCAAAAGGATACAAGTAGGAGACTGGTGGTGTATACAGATCTGGAAGAGAAGTAGGGAAGAAAGATCAACCAACCAAAACAAAGTATGTATGAAAATGTCATAGTTAAATTAAACTTGTTACTTTATATGTTTTTTTAAATTAAATCACTGTTTGGCCCATTAGGTCTAACTTCTTATTG
>LOJH01023611.1:3408-14217 GCA_001685095.1 Ellobius talpinus | reverse complement strand
GAATTGACTTGAATTTAGTCAAAAGACCATGTAATCAAGGCTGTCAAAATAAAGAAGGGAATTCTAATGAGCAAACAGGACATATCATTTGCTAATTTCTAAATCCCAGACTATTTAGTGGATTTCTACAGACCTTGAAGTAGATAATGTTGTTTTATCCCTATAATACAAATAATCATGAGACTGAAGCAAGAGAATTACCATAAGCTCCAGGCTAGCCTGAGCTACACAGTGAACTTCAGCTAGTCAAAACATTTCACAACAATGAAATAGAAAGTAGCTCTGTGATGTGTGATTGATAAAGAACAATTATATTACAATATTAAATTGACCTCCCTGGGTTTTTACTTTCCTAGAGTTGATTTGATATACTTGTCATTTATCAGCTCTTTTTATCCTTTTTTCTTTATGCCATATGCTAAGTATCAGATGCAGAGTCCCCTGACACTTGATATGTAGATAACATTACATACAAAGCCATTTTTAGACTTCTATGATATTTTGACATTATTCAAAATAATTTTTACTTCTGAATTCTTTATTGTTTTGTTAAAGGCAATGATTGCATAAGTTATATAATAGATCATTTTCTAAGTCATTTCATCAAGTTCATTCCTTACCCTACTGCCTCTACCAGGTACATCCCTCACAAATACTGTATATGAATTCATTAGTAAGACAGGACTGTCAGAGGCTTAGGGATGGGTCATATTTAATCTTTTGCTCTATTTCTCTTCTTTATACCATAGCAAGAGGTAGGATGCATTTGATATTTGTCTTTAGCTTTGATATCTTATATAAAGATATTCTGTAAAAGAAAGTAAATTTTACTTTTAAAAATGATTGCTATACAAGTGTAGTTCAAAACTGACATCCCAGTACTGTGGAAGCTGAGCTTTAAAAATTTTGAATTTGAGGTCAGCTTGTGGTATATAGCAAGACAAAGACCGTATCTAAGAAACACATAAACCCAAACCCATTTATGTGTGTGTGTTTGTACATACATGTATGTAAGTATGTGAGTGTTTGTGTGTTCATGTATATATGCATATACATACACACACACATATATATATATATATATATGTATACAAATGCATACATATTATAAAACATCCCATGAGAAGGTAGAGAGATAGCTTAGTAGTTAGGAATGCAAGTATGCATTTCTCTTGCAGAAGACCAAGGTTCACTTACTAGCACCCATATCAGCTAGGCCACAGCCACTTGTTTCTCCAGTTTCAGGGGATCTGACACTCCCCTCTGGCTTCCAAGGGCATCTAGATTCATATTAGAAAATAAAATCTTTAAGGAAAAAAATCAAAATAGTCCATGATTTTTTTTTCCAAGAGACTCTTGTTAGTTAATGAAATGTGATGTGGAATTCCCCTCTGTATGCTGTGAATACCATTGGTTATAAAGAAACTGTCTTGAGTTTGTGATAGGGTATAGAGCTAGGTGGGGAAAACTAAACTTAATGCTGGAATAAAGGAGGTGGAGTCAGGGAAAAGCCATGGAGCCACCACTAGAGACAGACATGCTGGAACATTGCCAGTAGGCCACGAGCCTTGTGGTAAACCATAAAATAATGGAAATGGGTTAAATTAATATATAAGAGCTAGCCAGTAAGAAATCTACAGCTAATGGCCAAGCAGTGATTTAATTAACATTTTTTCTGTGTGGTTATTTCAGGAGTCTGGGTGGCCAGGAAACGAACAAGCAGCCTCTCATAAATCAGAAATGGCTAATTCCTTATTTGAAAGTTAAGTCATGGACAGAAGAACAGTTGGACACTTGTGGACTTTATTTGCTAACTTTGTTATCAAAAATCCAATTCTCAGGGTTGCCCCTAGCATAGCATCAGAGCACCAGTTGCAGCTTCCCCTCCCCCATGTCCATATCTTCTGTGAGTCCCAAAGAACAATCTACCCACTCCATCCTTGATTTTCCTTCCTGCCTCATTTCTTTGTCCCAGCACCCAAGGCAGACACCCAATGCTCAGTCATAGGCTATTCTTCCCAGAAGACCAGATAGGCTTCCCAGGAACCTTTTCCACTCTCTGCACCCCCATATCCAAATTTCAGGGTTCCCCCTAATCCTGCAACAAGCCTTCTTCCCCTGACCTTCCCTTCTCTCATCCTTCAACACCAGTTCCCTCTGAACACATCAACCAAACAGTCCAGTAAAATAGGCAACACACAGTTAACAAACTTTCTGAAACTCCAGAGAGTAAACAGAAACCAAGGAACAAAACAAAATATAAACCCAGAAAATAGAAACAGAAAGTATAATCACCCAAACCCAAATGCCCAATTAAGAACACAATAAAATACAGCCAAAGCAGTAAGTCTCCACCAGAACCCATCCAGGTTACCACAGCAAGCCCTGAATATTCCAACAAAGGTGAAGCACTAGAAAAAGACCTTAAAATCACCATATGAAGATGATAGAGGTCCTTAAAGAGAAAATGAATAATGCCCTTATAGAAATCCAAGAAAACAAAAACAAACAATAGGAGAAAATCAATAAATCCTGCAAAGAAAGCAAAAAAAATAAAAAACATACATAGTTGAAAGAAACAAGTAAAATTTCAAGACCTGATATTGGAATTAGAAGCAATAAGAAAACACAGACTGAGAAAATTATGGAAGTGAAAATTTTCAAGTATGTGAAAAGGTTCTACAGAAGCAAGCTTCACCAGCAAAACACAAGAGATGAAAGATAAAATCTTAGGAATTCATTATATGAAAGAATAAATGGATACATTGGTAAAAGGAAATGTCAAATCTGAAAATTATTGACAGAAAACATCCAGAAAATTTGGGACACAAAGAAAAGATCAAAACTATGATAATAGGAATAGAGGAAGTAGAATAATACCAGTTTAAAGGACCAGAAAATATTTTTTAAATTATCTATTTTCATAAGCTACAGAATGAGATGGATATAAATGTACAAGAATCATACAGAACATTAAATAGATTGGACCAGAAAAGAAAGTTCCCTTTCCACACAATAATCAAAATACTAAACTTCAAAAACAAATAAAGATTATTAAAAGCTGCAAAAAAGTAAAAATAAAATATGTAAAATCTGAACACAAACCTATAATAATTACACCTGGCTTTTCAAGGATTTTCTAAAATCCAGAATGACTTGGACAGATGTGCTGCAGATTCTGATTTCATGGATGTCAGCCCAGATTACTAATCCCAGCAAAACTTTCCATCTCCATAGATGGAGAAAATAAGTTAGTGCAAGAAAAAGTCCATTTTAAGCAATATATATTTATAGGTGCTAAAAGGAAAGAAAATAAACCAAGATTAACTACACATGTGAAACCACAATAAGCCCATACCAGCAAATCTAAGAAGTGAATGACATGCACACACCACCAACAACAATAACAACAGCAACAACAACAACAATAAAATAATAATTATCAGCAAACATTGGTCTTCTCTCTCTCAATATCATCGTGCTAAATTCCCAATAAATAGACACAGATTTACAGAAAGGACGAGAAAACAGGATCTATCTATCGGTTACGCATAAGAAACAAACCTCAACATGAAGAATAGATATTACTAGTTGGGTGGTGGTGGCACATGCCTTTAATCCAAACACTCAGTGAGGCAGAGGCACCTGTGGATCTCTGTGATTTCAAGGCCACCCTGGTCTACAAAGTGAGTTCTAGGATAGCTAGAGAACAGAGAAACACTGTTTGTAAAAAAAAAAAAAAGGACATTACCTCAGAGTAGAGCTGAAAAAAAAAATATATCCCAAGCAAACAGACCAAAGAAGCAAAGAAGCAAGCTATTGTAGTCATTTAATATCTAACAAAACAGACTTCAAACAAAAACTAACACTATGTATTCATCAAAGGAAAACTTCATCAAGATTAGATAGATTTCAAGTCCTGTCATCTATGCTCCAAACACAAGGGTGACCAAGATGGTAAAGGCAATACTATTGCAGCTTAAATCACATATTGACCCACATGCACTGATAGTGTGAGGCCTCACTCACTGACAGGTCATCCATACAGAAACATAAGAGTGAAATACTTGAGCTAACTGACATTATAAACCAAATTAACCTGTTAGATATTTATAGAACATTCCATCCAAATACAAAAGAATATTCCTTCAGCTCAGTACCCTGGGGAACTTTCTCCAAAACTGAACACATACTCAGACACAAAGCAGCTCTCAATAGATAGAAGAAAATTGAAATAACTCCCTGTGTCCTATCAGATCACCACCTATTAAAGCTGATATCAAGAACAATAGAAATGATAGAATGCTTGCAGGCTCATGGACGCTGCACAACTCTCTACTGATTGAATAAAGGGGTGAAGACCAATTAGGAAATCGAACAATTTCTAGAATTCAGTGAAAATGAAGACACCACATCCTGAAACATAATGAAAGGGATGTTAAAAGGAGAGTTTATAGCAGTAAGTGTATACATAAAAAATTGGAAAGATTCCATACTAGCTCCAAAAAGCCAGCTCATGCACAATATTTAGATCCTGGTCGCACTGCCAGGGGCCCTTCAAGCAGACCAACCTACACAACTGTCACTTACATGCTGAGGGCCTCATCCGCTCCTCTGCAGGCTATGGATTCAATACAATCCCCTTCAAAATTCCAACAATCCTGAATGATAAAGAAGCTGCTGGAGGTATCACAATTTCTGACTACAAGTTCTATTACAAAGCTATAGTAATAAAAAGCACATGGTAGTGGCATAAAGACAGACAAATTGATGGAATTGAATTGAAAACACAAACTTAAATAAAAACTCATTTTTTATAAGGAAGCCAGAAATACGCACTGGAACAAAGAAAGCATCTTCAACAAATGATGTTCATCAAACTGAATGACTGAATGAAGAAGAATGCAAATAGCTACATTTTTATCATCCTGCGCAAAACTCAAGGCCAAGTGGATCAAAGACCTCAATATAAAACCAGACACATAAACCTGATAGAATATAAAGTGGGGACAAACATTGGATACATTAGTACAGGAGAAAAGTCTTTGAACATAACACTAATAGCACAGGCACTTAGAGCAATACTTAATAAATATGACTTCATAAAACTGAAAAACTTCTGTTAGGCAAAGGCCACCCCATCATTGGGACAAATAGGTAGCCTAGAGAATGGGAAACAATCTTACCAAGTCTGCATCAGGTAGAATTCTAATATCCAAAATACATATATAAGTCAAGAAATTAGATATAAAAATTAAATAATCCAGGTAAAAATGAGGTACAGATCTAAACAGAGAATTCTTAATAGAGGATAGCAAATTGCTGAGCAACACGGAAAGAAATTTCCAATATCTTTCATAATCAAAACTGTAAATCAAAACTTTGAGATTGCTTTTACACAATTCATGTCAAAAACACAAATGACATTTTATGTGGGGAGGATATGGAGCACAGGTTACCCTCCTCAGCTGTATTGGGAGAACACTCTTCTTTTTCTGGTAGTAGTGCAATCTTGTACAGCCACTAGGGAAATCAATATGGTGGTTCCTCAGAAAATTGGGAATTGATCTATCAAGATTCAACTACTCTGTTCTTGGGCATTTATATACCCAAGGTATGATCCATCCTACCACAAGGACACTTGCTCAACCATGTTCATTGTGGCTTTATTCATAATAGCAAGAAGCTGGAACCAATCTAGATGTCCTTTAGTGAAAGAATGAATAAAAAAGCAACACATTTACACAATGGAGTATTACTCAGCTGTTAAAAATGTTGCAATTAAATTTGCAAACAAAAGGATGGATATAGAAACATCCTGTGTGCCACAACCTGGACCCAGAAAGACAAATATGATATGTATTCACTTTTAATAGGATATTAGATTTTAAGCAAATGACAAACAAGCTATAATTTACACATCCAGAGAAGTCAGGTACAGAGGAGGGGTCGAGGAGTACATGGATCATTCTGAGAGGGGGAAATACAATAGATTTTTATGGACAGATTGCAAGTATCTGGGAGTCTATGTAGGGATATCACATAGTAGCTAACACTAAATGGAGAGTGAGAGTCCAGGCAGAGATGGCCTGAATTGGCAGACCCAGAAGGGGAAATAGAATAAACTTTGTGGGTAGAGTGGGAGGACATTGGGACAAAAGCAGAGTATATTAGGTGGGTACATAGAGGTATGGGGAAGTGTGGGGAGAGACAGAATTGGAGCACATGTTGGATGTTATAGAAATCGAGTGCAGTGGAAACTTTCTGGAATCTATGAGAGTGACTCTAACAGGAATTCATAGTATTAATAGCTATAAAGTCTGAACTTATTATGTTTTGTAGTCAAAGAAGACTTCCTATGGTGGGACTGTGTTGCACTCAGTTGAGTTGTTCACCAAGGGGTCCTGTAGAGATACCTAAATGATCCAGGTTGACATTAAGATAGAAAGTAGTTCTCTGAAAACTGATAATGGGACCCTAGTACCAAGGACAATATCCACACAGTTGAGCAAAGATCGTTAGGCTTGAGACTTCACCTCGACATTCTAGTCTCTTTGGTACAAAAGGATGCACTGCGAGCCTCAGAAACTGAAATCTGTTCCCTTACCCAGCTACAAAACTCTAAACCTATAATCTGTCCTACCTGCAAGATGTGCTGGGGAACAGTGGCTCAGAAGTTCTGAGAGTGGCAACTCAATGTTTGGTTTAACTTGAGTCTCATGCCACCAGAGGGAGTGCAGACCCTACACTTCCTGGATAGTCAGGCACCAGAGACTGGATAGCCCAAAGAGCTAGAGAAGAACCAAACATGACTGGCAAAAACAAAACAAAGCAAAATCAATAAATTAATTCCTTATGGTACTTTGCTCTACTTATATATCAGTGCTTTGTCCAGTCGTCATCAGAGAGTCCTACTCTGGTAGGAGATGGAAGTGGATGCAGAGACCCACAGCCAGATATAGTTTAGAGAGATTTCTCCCTTGAAGATCTACAACATGGTCCTCATCTCAGAGATAAGGGAACCCTGTAGAAGAAGAGAAGGCAAGGTTTTGGGAGCCAGCAGGGATGGAGGACAGCAAGACAACATTGACTACCGAGTAAAATAAGCAGTGCTTATCTGGACTCCCAGAAACTGAAGTGACAAGCATGAAACATTTCCTGTACTAATATATTATGACTCCATTAGCTTGGTGGTATTTTCGTTTGTTTGTTTTTTGTTATGCTTTGCTTTTGTACTGTTAATTATGGAAGCAGAGGTATCTCTGACTCTTTTACCTTCTCTTGGGCCTCTTTTCCTCCTATTGGGTTACCTTGTTCAGACTTAACAAGAGGACTTTTATTTTGCCTTACTGTATCTTGTTTTTCCTGATTGGCTATATTCTCTTGGATTCCTGATTTTTTTCTGAAGTGGGTGTGGGGTGTGGGAGTGTCTGAGGGAGAGGGAAGATGGACAAGGAGCTGGTAGGAGTGGAGGGAAAGGAAAGTGTGGTTGGGATGTACTGTATGAAGAAAGAATATATTTTCATCAAAAAAGAAGAAAGTTAAGTTATAATTGTTATAGTTTTTCCCTTTAAGATAAAACCAAATACTGGGCTGATATAAATCAAGCACTTCTTACAATAATAGAAATGATACTGTCTTTTGTCTGTGATTTTTCAGTCTAGACATTATCATAAATGAAAATTAAATTTCATTACAGCCAATCAGATATGGTGCTTAACATTTCTGCAGTTACAATAATTGATTCAATAAAAATAACTTTATTAGGCGAGAATTTACTGACAAAAATCATAATTATAAACAATAATGTGAGTCAAAAAGGAATAACATAGTAAAAGCTATATATTATATCTCATAGCAATAAACAAAATAGAGAATACTAATGCTTAAAGGGACACAGGAAAGAAAATACAGAGAATGGGTACACCATTTTTTGAGATTTATGTATTTTTCATTCATGAGTGCTTTTCTTTCAGTATGGAAACCCACCACTCATAGTAATAGTGCTCATGAATGCCAGAGGAGTATGTTGGATCCTTGAATCTGGAACTTCTATGAGTGTGCTGGGAAGTAAACCAGGGTCTTCTGGGCAGGATGTGAAAAGAACTTATAGACTTATAGGTGGGCCAATAAAAGTTGCTTAAAACCAAATAAAAATGAAAAGAAAACATTCACCCAAGAAACTTTCACACGTTTCTACAGAAAACATGAATAGAGCAGCAGTATTTTAACATTGTAACTAATGTGCCATTGCATCCTGAGAAGGAGAAAAAATAAAGATGCCAGAAGAAATATTGGAATAGGGGCTGTTGGTATTTTAAAATAATGAATGATATAAAATCTCAGATTCAAGAAGAGAATCTTGTTGTACAAACAATGTAAGGGGTTTGAATCCACAAACAAATATACTTGGACACATTAAAACCATAGTATGAAAAATCAAAGATAAAAAAGTCCTTCACCTTTAAAGATAAGAAAAAGATGAAAACAAATTTTACCTAAAAATGAACAAAGATTATAATTGCAGCAGATTCACATAGAAATTATTCAAAATGATGATAAGTGATGTGTTTGATGTAAAGAATCAGAGTAAAAACTCTCAGCATAGAATTGTATATACACCAGAAAGTATAATTTTTAATATAGGATAAATGAGAACATATTCATTCCATCAAAACCTGCGAAAAATCCCAAATAACTTTGTACTTCAGAACTGCTAAGTTCCTTCAGAGAAGACTTAGGGACTTTCACACACAAAAAAGCACACACGCAAGCACACACACACACACACACACAGGAATTTCCAAAGTTGAAAAATTAAAGAGATGGTCATTTTTCATCTAAGGAGATGGCTTAATGGTAAAGTGCTTGTCACTTAGGCACAAAGATCTGTGTTCAATTCCGTGAATCCATGTAAATATTGATACAGCAAAATCACTGTAACTAGAATGCTCCTATATCAAAGTTAGAGGGGAAGAAAGAAACTCCCTACAAACCCATATGTACCAGCAAAAGGATAACAGAGAAAAGAGACCCTATCTTAAACACTCTGATCTCTACATACACTCCATTGTACATATATACCTGATTAGTATCTGGGTCTTTGATTCAATTCCATTGGTTGTCCTGTCTGTTTTTATGCTAATACCAAGCTGCTTTCATTACTATAGCTCAATAATAGAGCGATGTTAGGGATGGTGATACCTCCAGAAGCTCCTTTATTGTACAGGATTGTTTTTGCTATCCTGGGTTTTTTTTTTCCATATGAGGTTGATTATTGTTCTTTCAAGTTCTGTGAAGAATTGTGTTGGAAATTTGACAGGGATTTCATTGAATCTATAGATTGTTTTTGGTAGGATTGCCATTTTATTATGTTGACCTTACCTATCCAAGAACATGGCAAATAGTTCCATTTGATGGAGTCTTCTTCAATTTCTTTCTTGAAAGTCTTAAAGTTCTTGTCAAACAGGTCTTTCACTTCTTTTGTTAATGTTCCCCAAGGTATGTTATGTTATTTGTGGCTATTGTGAAGGGTGACATTCCTTTTTATTTCTTTCTCAGCCTCTTTATGATTTGTATATAGGAAGGCTACTGATTTTTTTTAGTTGATCTTGTATCCTATCCCATTACTGAAGGTATTTATCAGCTGTAGATGTTCCCTGGTAGAGTTTTTGGAGTCACTTGTGTATACTATGATATCATCTGGAAATAGTGAAAGTTTGACTTCTTCCTTTCCAATTTGAATCCCCTTGATCTCCTTTTGTTGTCTTATTGCTCTAGTCAGAAATTCAAGAACTATGTTGAATAGATATGAGGTGGACAGCCTTATCTTGTTCTTGATCTTAGTGGAATCACTTTGAATTTCTCTCCATTTAATTTGATGGTGACTGTTGGCTTGATGTTTATTGCTTTTATTATGTTTAGTTATTTTCAGCTAAACATAACTGAAAATAACTAAACATAGTTATTTTCAGTTATGTTTATATGTTGGGTTTTGTTGAATGCTTTTTCAGCATCTAATAAGATGATCATATTCTTTTCAGTTTATATGGTAGATTACATTGATAGATTTTTATATGTTGAACCATCCTTGCGTCTCTGGGATGACGTCAATATAATCATGGTGGATGCTTTTCTTTCTTTTTTTGTGATGTGTTCTTAGATTCAGTTTGTCAGTATTTTATTATTTTTGCATCTATGTTAATGAGTGAGATTGATCATAATTCTCTTTCTTGTTTGAGTCTTTGTGAGGTTTCAGTATCAGGGAAACTTTTGCCTCGTAAGAGTTTGATAATGTCCCTTCTGTTTCTACTATGTGGAACACTTTGAGGAGTATAGGTATTAGTTCTTCTTGAAGTTCTGATAAAATTCTGCATAAAACCATTAAGCCATGGGATTTTTTTTCTTTTTGTTTGGAAGGCTTTTGATGACTTCTTCTATTTCCTTGCAGATTATAGGTCTATTAAAATTGTCCACCTGGTCTTCATTTAATTTTGGTATGTGGTACCTATTCATAAAATTGCATATTTCTTTTGCATTTTCCAATTTTGTGGAGTACAGGTTTATATAGTATGACCTAGTGATTCTTTGGATTTCCTTTGTGTCTGTTATGTCATCCTTTTCATATCTTTTTTTTAAATTTGGATGTTCTTCTCTGTCTTTGATTAGTTTGGGTAATAGAGTGTATATCTTGTTGATTTTCTCAAAAAATAACTGTTAATTTTATTGATTCTTTGTATTGCTTCTTCGCTTCTTTTTTATTGATTTCAGCCCTCAGTTTGATTATTTTCTGTCCTCTACTTCTCCCGA
>LOJH01023610.1:20260-32236 GCA_001685095.1 Ellobius talpinus | reverse complement strand
ATTTTTTAATAACAATAAAAAAGTGTCTGAAATTAAAAAAATAAATAAATAAAAGTAAATAAATAAAATAATTTGTTATGTAAGCAGGTCGAACTTTTATGAAAATCGCTACTGCAGGTCCTCATAAAAGTAAAAATGAAACTGGATGTAAAACAATTGCTTCTTTATTATTATGTATAGATGGAATGATATTTGCATACACATCATAGTGGTAAATTTTTTAATAAGAGATATAATCTTAACTGATACTGAACTGTGTCAGATCAAAACCATACATTAAAACTAAAAATTCAAAAAGATATATTGATGCTAGGTGTTGGCTAGATAAACAGTTTGGCCTGAATTTATTTAATTATCCAACAAGATACACAAGTATCTGTTGCCGGAGCTCCTTTCGTTTCTTCAGCCAATAGCTGCTAAGATATCAGCCCATTGGGGCATGGTCTCTCTCTRTTTAAAAAAGCAGCAACTGCCCTCTGCTAGCTCTCTGGCTTCCAGCTCTGCTTCCAGCGACTAGGCTCCTTTCCTGATTGCGCAGAGGTCTGTGGTCTGGGACGGTGATCTGTAAGTTTTTTCCCCTTTAAATAAATAACTATTCTATTAATTATAATTCNCTGGCTTCCAGCTCTGCTTCCAGCGACTAGGCTCCTTTCCTGATTGCGCAGAGGTCTGTGGTCTGGGACGGTGATCTGTAAGTTTTTTCCCCTTTAAATAAATAACTATTCTATTAATTATAATTCCGAACTGTTGTGAGATTGTTTATGACTTACGCCTTCAAGTATCTAGTATAAGAAAAACTATAGGAAGCCAATGATGTCTATAACACAAAAAGAATGCAAAACAGAATAGAAATGAAATATTAAAGATAAAATTCAGGGGAAAATGATAAGTAATGGGGAATACAAAGATCAATAATATGATATCTTTAATTTCACTGATATTGCCAGCAGATAATATTCTAATTTTTTTCATGTATCTTCAAAAAGTTTAAGTTCAAGTTGGTAAAATGCTTCAAAAAGACTTATGCATATTCTTACATTCCAGATAATAATATATTCGATAACTGAGGTGAAATGCAACAATTCTTTGAAGGGTAAAAAGCAAGCAAAGAAACTAAGAAAACAAAAACAAATAATATAGTAATCCTATCTATTTCTTCTACTTTAGAGATTATCTTATTACAACATTTCTCTCTTCCCTTTCCAAACCCTTCCATATACTTCTTCCTTCTCTCCTTTAAATTCATGACATTTTAAAGTCTATATTTAATAAAAATGGAATCACTTATTAATAACTGCCTAAAAGAGAAAGGACAAAATAAACACATAATACATGGACTAATTACAGAAAATGCATCTCATGATTAAAGATGTTTTTAACAAATTACTAACACTTTTTCTGTAATAGTGTATAAAATGTATGCACAAACCAATTTGGATTATCATTATATGTATTATATAGATATTTATTTCAGCATTTGAAAATCAAAAAAGGTTATCCATTACATAGATGGATTAAATTAGAAACTATTGCTAGATCACATATGATCATAGATGAAGAAAAAGCATCTCACAAAATTTTAGCCCTAATTTGTGACTAAGGCACTATCTTGCTCAAAATAAAAGTAGCCTTCCCATTGATGAGATGTAGTCATGTCTACAAATACTAGGCCCAGGAGAGTAATGATCTGGTGAGACAGAGGAAATCCACTGCAGCAGGACTCTGTATCCTGGGTTGGTTTAAACTTCTAGATTGCGACACCATGTAGTTGATTTTAGGCATATTTAAGCACAGTACAATTTTGGAAAAAAAAATGTTCCTGGTAATAATTAATTCAATCACGGGTGCACAATAAAGCTAAAGACATGACTACATTAAAACTCTTTTGCAAAGTACATGAGCCATCTTCCATAAAGATAGGTTTTGTAGCTTCGGGGCCGAGAGTGTATCTGGTTTGGTCTTGGGTTATAAAGACGGTGTAGAGGTCACAGAGCTGTAAAGGATGTATGGTGTCTCCGCTAAGATTAGGCTCTATTGACTGAGAAACAATGCTCAAGATAAAGATCTAGGATGGAAGAGTTTGGGACCAACATAATGTTCAGGGAGATGCAAGTGTGATTTGGTCTGGTCCTACAGATAGCACAGATTGCGGGGCTATCATCACAGCCTTCTGTGTAGGAAACAGGTGCAAGTCTCTTCTGCAGAAAAAATAGTGTGTGGGTGTTTAATATTCCTGGTTCCTCTCGTGCTTTTCTGTGAGCACAAGGACCTCTAATCTTTACTATTAGAGACAAGTACAAACCTTGCAGTTAACCTCATCCTTGATGCTCTCTAAGATCAGGAACAAAGCAAAGTTGTCCCCTCTCATTAGTCTTATCCAATATCAGACTAGAATTCCAAGAAAAAGGAAGAAGGCAAGAAAAGGAACTGTGATATGCAAATTTATAAGGAATAAATGAGTTGACATTGTTCTGGAACAACATGATTTTGAATACATAATTCCTAAAGCAAAACATCAATTCTGTGAAGATACCAAGACACAAGTCAATATACAAAATCAAATGTGCTCCCCTGTAACATTAGTGAGGAATTAGAATTCTAAATTCAAAACAAAGGGTAAGAAAGTCCCAGAATGATTTCCTTTTCTACAATCGATTGATCCCTTTTTTTTTGAAGCAAAAGTCACTCATAGTGTCTCTACCAGGGGACCAGGTACATTATAAACTTAGAGTATCTTGGAATTTCACACTGTTAAAATCCCTTTCCTGTAGTGCTTTCCTGGCAACCCTGGGCTTCTTTCCACATCACATTGCTCTGTGGAGCTCGAATAGGTGGATACAACACAGCACGCTTTGTGCACCTTGATCCAGGTGTCTGTAACTGTTCAGTAAGGTCACATAGTAGGTTCTTAGTTTGCCAGAACTATGTTTGGCAGCGAGGGTAAAGGCAACACTCAAAGCCTTTCTCATTCCCCGTCCTGTTTTCCTTTATGCCAACCTCCTTTCCCCTATGGAGTGGATTAAAATCCTGCCTTAAGCTATAAAAGAATTTTACCAATTCGTGTCTACCTTTAGCTATTTAGTCATTATTTTGACAGTCAAATTTGATTAAACAATTCCTATTATTAAAAAAGTGGACTGATAAAGTAATGAACATGGCCGTCTGTAGTACCCTGATTGTACAGTTGAAGTGTGAACTGACATCTGCAGGCTATTTTTCTCCCTATCTTTGGACTAAATATGAAGCCCCAAAGCTGCTTGTCCTTCACTAAACTCAATTATCAGTGTGGCAGCTGTTTAAATACTTAATTTTTCTAATGCCATCACCAGGTAAAGAAACAAACTTTCTTTTCATCAAGGCCTAAGGTGTAGGCATATGGAGGGTTTGTTGAGATACAAATGAAATGTTAGATAGAAAGTTATTAGAAAGGGCAATACTTCAAACACCCTGGAAAGGAATGCATTCCATTTCTATTTCTCGTGATTTTGAGGTAAATTCCCCATGCTTCCTTAATTTAGCTCCTGATTTGGAGTTTGTATTTTTTATTCCTGTTATTGCAACATTGTACTACATTTTTGCATTTTTTTGCAGTTATTTTAGAAAGATGAGAGAATTTCCTCTTTATAAGACCAATCATTATTCAAAAATCTTCTAACAGGTATGGTGGTATGACCATTACCCCAGTTACAGGGAGACTGGGACAGGGTTGCTTAGACACAGGATTAGGAGACCAATATGAACAATGGTCACAGGCCCCTTCTGTTAAAATTTAATAAATCTAAAACAAAATATTCATTGAGTGTTGTTGTGCTTGCCTTAATCTTATCTCTTAGAAGACTGAGCCAGGAGGATGCTGAGTTCAAGGTCACCATGGATCACAGCAAGATGCTGACTCAAAAAGAAGATTAAAATCAGTAAAATTTGAAATTTGGTTTCTATCTTTGTAATATTTTTGCTTTCTTCCATTCTATAACTATTCACAATCAAATATGCCCTACCATAGGCCACTTGCTATGACTCATCTCCATCTTCCTGCCTAGTCCAACAATTCTGAACAACATGCAAACTCTTTCACTGAGATAGAAGTAACGATAGCTAATACCTACTGAATATTTAAGTGACACAGGTTACATTATTTCTTGTAAGAACAGTTATTAAATATAGATACTAATTTTCCTCTGTTCTGAAGATAAAGAAATCGAGGTGAAGGTCTTGTAAATATGCCATAATAAAACAAACAACTGCTGAATTATCTTGGTGTTCCTCCTCCACCTCTGCTTGCAAAATCCCTCAGCAGGAGGTGCTAGATTACTTATCATTACACCGGAAATCTATGCCCTTTTCTGTTCTTTCCTATATGTAGAAATATTTTTAATTTCCAAGTTCAACAAAAACATGCAAATGTAATTTCACAATTTTCTGAAGATTGCAATTTATAGTTAACCCTTGATTCTCTGAACTTTCCCTGTTAGTTTAGGGTAACTCTCCATTCCTCATTAATTGTGAGCTTATTTGGCCAAATTTAAGGACCTCTTTATTCTTTCTCATCTTAAAAAGAGTGTTATTATGCTATTACAGTGTTCTTCTAGGATTATTTAAAGTATTGAATGCTAGATTTTTTGAGCAACACCTGCTCCACATGAGAATTTTCATTAAATTATGGCTATTTCTATGTAAACTTTTTTAAAAGTCCACTTGAAATTTGGCTTTACTGCTTGGAGGATCTGAATTTGCATGCGTGTGTGTGAATTTCATTCTATATTTCTCTTTTTAAGCCTTTAAAAATTTCAATTTTTGATAATTTTATGTATTTATGAAATATATATTGATCATTTCATTTACCACTACTTCCCCACAAGTCTCTGTGGTACCCCATATTCCATCACCCTCTTAACCCCCCTGTCTTTTTTTAAACTGTGACGCCCTGAGTCCAAGTATGACTGTCCATATACCCATAGGTATGTGACCAAACACTGGAGTGTGAGCAACCTATTGGTAGCTGTGTCTCTAAAGGATAGTGTCTGTCCTGATGGCAGCTTCCATGAGACCTGCTCCACAGGAAGGAGTCCACACCTAGTACTGTTATATGCTGTGCCAGTGTCACGAGATGCCCAAACAAGGCCACCGCAGAGCGATATCCAATGCGAACACACAGGAGTTTATTGATTACAAAAGAGCTCGGGCCATCATCCAACACTCCAATGCAGCGGGTAGAGAATTGCCCCAAGCTCTCAGGTTTGAGGGTACAGGGATAGCCCCCCACCCCACTTTGGCCATTGAATCTTTTACCATTTCTGAATGATGTATATAGAAAGAGCATTCTTCCCCTAAGGCAGCACAGAATCCTCCTTGCTGAAGAAAGATCATGTCTAAACTCTTCTGTTCTGTAAGGCAGCTTCAGTTAATGATGCTAAGGACTCCTGCTGGTGAGAAATAGCATTCTCTAGTCACTCTATATCTAAGTCAGTGTGGCAGCACATAGGTTGGGATAATGTCGGTTCTGAATGATTAGGACAGCTGCCCCCATTCCTAATTCATCCAGACTAGCTCCTAACAAAACACTTAAAGTGAGAGTAGCCACTTCTTTTCTAACTAATCCCAAGGCCATGGTCTCTAATGTGTTAAATAGGTCTTTCTCAGTATGGTATTTCAACCATGGGACTAACTTTACCATAACACAAAAGCCTTTAGTTTGTTTTAGGATTTGTGTGCACACAAAGGGTGTCAGTCCAGTGGAACATGCCCACCATGTATCATTGTGGGGAATCAAGTACTCATGGGGGGTTGAGATAGCCTTGTCCCTTTCATATAGGCCCTGTTGTTGCTATGGAATGGCCCCTATAGGAAGTACCTGCCCTGTAATCTGTTTGAGTGTAAAGATAGCTTCAGATCACTAGTGGCAGTGACCTTATTCAGTGTTTACAGAATAATTTCCTTTAATGGCCATCCCTTTGTAGTAAGGGCATGCAGTGTCACAGCAGAATTAACAAGAGGAAGCTACATCTGGTTTGATAGAATCCAGGACAAAAAGGACCATTGGATAAACTCAAGTAGGTCTGCCTCAGTTAGACACTCTCTTGGGGTGGTTGGTGATCTCAGTCGAGTTGAGGCCTTCCTCCATTATGGCTAGGGTGGCCACGGTCAGGATGGCCATCGCCTGGGTGATCACTGATGTCCTGTAGCTCAAGAGTACCAGCAAGGGGAGTGGGGAGCCCTGTGGTCCAATAACTGAACAGAGCAAAGGGGTGGCAATGCCAGAGGCTAGAAAAGGTGTAAAGGTTGTGTTAATGGAAGACCTGGTGGGGTTGGGGACAGGAGAAGGCTTTATACACACTTTATTAGGCTCCACTGCTATTGGAGGCCTGCCAGACTTGGGCCTGAGAATGGTCTTGACCACCTCAGTTATTATTGGCCAGACAAGGAGTCTTGTCAAGAAGAAGGCCCCTTGATCAGCTGCTCGTCCAGAAGATTGGGTTTTGTCATAGTGTCTGATTCCCCAGGATTTCCCCCAAGTCCAGTTGATTCCCTTTTTTGTCCCTCTTGGGTAAAGGTTATATTTATGGGATTAGAGCTTCTTCTGCCCTCTGCCATGTGATTTTCACATGTTACTGGCTGATCATCACATGGGGGTGGTGGTAGGGAAATATAATCCTTTTTGGCTGGGCCATTTTTGAGTAGGCCATTTTCAGGAGGCATGTAAGTCTCCTGAAGTACATCCCACAAGTACAGTACATACAGTCAGTAGGATCGCTAAGGTTGTCATTCCCGTCCTTTGGGTCCTTGCCTTAACTTGAGCTTGAGTGGGTTGCCTGAATCTCTGGAAACTGCCTATCCTTCTCTTCCATAGTCCTCCTCAGGAGTCAACAGATAGGGATCATCAGGCCTGGTGAGGGTACAGTGTATCCAGGAGGCCATGTGGTCAACCTTAATAGTTGTGGATGTCATCAGCAAGATGATGCAGGGTCCCTTCCACCTGGGCTCTAGTGTTCCTTGGCAACGCCTTCAAATGTAGACCTAGTCCCCTGGCCAAAACCTTTGGGGTTCAGGATGGACCCCAGACTCATAAAGGGCCCTAAGCTTTAGCCATACATGCTTATGTGCCCATTGGACTCCCTGTATGGCATCAAGGAGGTCCCAGTCATTTAGCTCCAGAAGGATATCCGTCTGCTGACTAGAAATGATAAAGGGTGGAGCACCAAGCATAATCTCAAAGGGTGTCAACCCCATTGGATAGGGACACTTTATAACCCTGAGCAAGGCAAAGGGGAGGAAAATCACGTAGTCTGGGCTATAATTAGTCCAGGACTAATTAAGAAAGGGTATCTATTCATGTATTCCTATCCTGAACTCTGGGGTCTATAAGCACAATGTAATTTCCAATTATTCCCTATGATAGTGCCTAAATTCAGACTCACCTGGGACACACAAGCAAATCCATTGTCTGACCCTATCAATGTAGGAAATCCATACCTGGGTAGGATGTCTTCTAGTAGTTTCTTCTCACCACCTGCGCTGTCTCATGTTTGGTGGAGAATGTTTCTGTCTATCCTGATAATGTATCTATAAACACTAATATGTATTTGTCCTCATACTTGCCAGATTTAAATCCAGTAAAGTCTACTTCCCAGTACACACCAGGCCTTTTCCCTCTGAGTCTGGTCCCAGGATTTCTGGAATTTGCAACAGTATTGGTTCGTTGACAGGCTTTACATCCAGAGACTATGTCCATAATTTTTTGCTGTCCATCTCTGATCTTAACTCCAGAATTCTTCAAGAGGTCTTGCATCCTGTGGGTCCCCATATGAGGGGAGTAATGGATCTTCTGGAGCAGCTTCTGCCCCAGATGCTCAGGTAGAGTAATTGTGCTCTCTGCTGATCACTGCCATCCTTCCAGGCATTGCGCAATGGAGAGGGATTTTATTCAGGCGAGGTCCTCCTGGATGTTCTTGGAATCTCAGGTAAGAAGGGTTTCTGCATCTACTACCAAGACTGACACACCAGAATTGTGTTGGTCTGTACGGCTACCTCCTGGGTAGTTTTGTTTGCCAAATTATTACCCTGGTAACAGGTCTGTTCCCCTTCCAGTGTCCTGGAAAATATATTATGTCCCCTTTCTTGGATTTTCACAGGGCATTGAGAAGAACCAGAACTCCTTTTTTTATTTTTGATTGTCTTTCCCTCCGCATTTAACAGTACCCCCTTTTTATATAGCCCCATGTACATGGGCTATGACAAATGCATAGTGGATATTGGCTAGCTTCCTTGGCTGAGGTACAATACCCTAGGTCCCCAAGGATTCACAATAACCACTCAGTTCCAGTCAAGGAGGTCTCTCAGTCTGCACTGCAATCAGTAGTTTTCAACACACTGCAACAGACTATTATCTGGGTTCTCTACCTGGTACTCACCCAGGTCCTCATGCAGAACTTCATCAGCTGCCCATTGATCCTAATCTCTGGGTCATGCCATTCAAAGGTGGAAGTATTGTTGGCTTTTGAGGGACAGAGCCTGATTGAAAAAGGAATCTTTTAAGTCCAAGACAGGATACCATTACTGGTCAGGGGCATTCCATTAAGTAAGGTATACAGATTGCACAATGTGGGGTATATGTCAATAAGTCTTTTGTTGACTGCCCTCAGATCCTGACTGGCCCATAATCATTGGTCTGAGGCTTCTTGACAGGCAACAAAGGTGTGTTCCAGGCTGACTAAAAGGCCAGAGTATTCTCAAGTCCAGCAGGCACCTAATGTAAGGAGTGATGCTTTACATTAAGGGGTGATCTCTAGGACATGGGGTACTGGTGGACTTTAATGGGGTCTTCCCCCCACTTGATTTCCACATAAACGGGGGCGGGGAGGGAGTGCTGCCAGTCCTATACCCCTGTTTCAGCCCAGACTGAAGGAAACTCCTGAAGCTATCTCTCCAGCTGGGAGTCATGCCTAGTGGCCACTTGCCTATATTCTTCAGTGAAGCTACTGGTCACCAGTACATGAACAGCTTTCCGGTTTTTGTTATTCACTTTAACCTGCTCATCAGAAAAATGTATATGGGCCTTCATATTAGCCAATAGATCATGCCCAATAAGGGATATGGACATTCTGGGATCACTAGAAATGAGTTGGTTACCTGGCCTGCTCCAAAATCCATTGTTCTTCAGGCAGTCCATGAGTAGGACTTAGCCCTTTGATCCCTTGGCCCCAAGTCCTTTTATTTGTTATGGGCCCATTGGCCTTTAATGGTACTGAATTTTGAATTCCTGTATCTACCATGAAATCAATCAATTTCCCCTCCACTCTCAGGATTACCCTAGGTTTGGGGAGGGGACTGAACACATTCTCCCCTAATCACTGTCCATGTCCCTTTCTTTTTGACTGAGGACTTTGGTCTTGTTCTTAGCCCCCTTTCATTGGCATTCTCTAGCCTGGTGTCCTTCCTCTGTAGTGGTGTTTCAATTGTATTTTAATAAATAAAGCCTGCCTGAGGATCTGAGGTTAAAACAGCCCCACTTGTCAGCCTAACAGAGCAGGTAATGGTAACACACACCTTTAATTCCCATAGCCACAATAGAAACTGGGCAGTGCCTGCCTTCAATCACCTTTGTGCACACCTTTAATCCCAGCCCTAGAGAGGATTATAAAATGGGAGGAATCAGCTCCCAATGCACAGTCTCATTCTGAGATTCCTGGAGACAGGATCGCCATTTCAGACTGAGGTCAATGTAAGAGTCAGTGGCTGACTGTTTTGGTTTTCGAATCTTCAGGTTGAGCTCCAGTTTCTGACCCTGAATGCTTATTATTTGTGCTTCATTCCTCCTTACGGTATGTGCATCATTTCTTTCCCACTCGGGGCCCTCTATTATCTCTTGTTTTTTCTTCCTGTTCCCTGGCCACCAGCTGTCACAGTTTCTGTCTATGGTTGCAGCCAGTAGGAAGCTAGCCGGATGCTGAATTTTGTGCCTTTCTTTCCTCATCTCCGTTTCCTCAGCACTTCCCCTTCCATTGTACACTTTCGCAGCCACTGTAACTAAATCTCTAAGGTTTTTTTTTTTCTCCTAAGCGCTCTAATTTCTGCAATTTTCTTTTACTACATGGGGCTGTCTGATTAATGAAGGTTAGGGTCATGGCAGCTGCATTTTCTTGTGACTCTGGATCATATGGTGTGTGTCTCCTGGAAGCCTCCTGCAGTTATTGCAAGAATGCAGCTAGGACTTTTATCTGGTCCCTGCCTGACATCATAAACCTTGCTTAAATACGCAGACTGATGTGCAGCTGCTTTGAGACCTGCTGATAGAGTCTGGTCGTAGATCAGGAGCCTCCCCTTACCTTACATTACCTTATGGTACCATTCTGGATGGGTCAGGGGAACACAGTGTCTATGAGAGCCTGGTTGGCATTTGGCTCCCCAGTGGGACCCAGAACCATTCTCTGAGCTTTCATTTGGACCGACCTGGTCCCTCTCTTCCATAGTGAACAGAACATGTAAAAGCTGTGGCAATCATCCCAATTAGACTGATGGGTAAAAATAACAATTACAAGGAGATTAATCAGGCCTCAGGGGTTCTCAGAAAA
Organism: Ellobius talpinus; assembly: GCA_001685095.1. Lineage (NCBI taxonomy): Eukaryota > Metazoa > Chordata > Mammalia > Rodentia > Cricetidae > Ellobius > Ellobius talpinus. The sequence continues at coordinate 21,668 of LOJH01023610.1, read as the reverse complement.
GGGGACATTCTCAGATTGCCAGTTGGAAAGATCACTAGCGTCAAAGGGTCAGTAATGAAAAGGTTGATTCTCATCTTGGTCGGGAGACCCGGTGGACCTCAGGGGGAGGGTGATTGTGTCAGGTTCGGGGGTTCCTCCCTAATGGCTCTGGGTGACTCACACTGGTCCTCCCTCTGGGACAGGGTCTATAAGAGCAGTGGGTGGCTCCACCTGCACTAATCGCACAGGTCTAGGTGCTGGAGTGTGAATGGAAGGAGGGGGGAAAAGATATCTTCCTCGGTGTTCACGCAAGACCAAGGGCACGCAAAAAGACTTTGGCCCATTGAGATGACTAACAAAGTTTTAAAAACACGGAAGGATTGATACTTTGCTGAGGGAGCAATCCTTCAGCCTGAACTATAGCAAACACTATCCAGATTTGAGGCTCTCCATCGTCGAGCAAACAGAACTGGGGCCCTCTGTCCCCTTCTTCGGGATCCAGAATATTCTGGACCCCTTGACCCCAGCCCTCCAGCTCATCTAGTCTGACCATTACCAGGCCACACTATAGTTTCAGCGTTCCCCAGAAACTGAAAGTACGGAGTTACACAGAGACAAACAAAAAGATAGAAACAAAGAAACTTACCAAGGAACCTCTTGAGCTGCGGTCTGGGGGTTGTGGAAGATATCGGAACGGAACCCAAATTTTGTGTCCATGTCACAAGATCCCCAAACAAGAGCACCACAGAGCCAGTATCCAACGCAAACACCACAGGGGTTTATTGATTACAAGCTCAAGCTTGGACTATCATCCTGCACTCCAACATGGCAAGTGGAGGAAAATGACCCTGAGCTTCTGGGGTTGAGAATTTTTTTAAGGGGAAAACCATAAGCAAGGTGGTACATGCCTTAGAATTTCTGGATTGGGTAAAAATTAGGTAGGGGTAGCGACTTTTAAATTTATTGGGTGGGTCTAGGGGAACTTGTTTTCAAATCTAACAGTAAAATCATAAGGTGCTGTTAACTGAAATTTCTCATTGTTTGGCCCACCTGAGTGAGGGCACCTTGGCCGAGGCCTTGGCAGTTTGTAATCTTTCTTGAAACTGTTTGTGGTTTATCTTGGAATCAAGTTCAGCCCCGAGTCAAATCATACATTGGAGTTCTTTCTCAAAGTGGAGTTTGTCCTGGTCCTTCATTAAGCTTCATCAAACGCAATTGTCTGTAGATGTCATATGCTTGAAAGGGGAGAAGTCTAGTGCTGTTTCTGCTATCAGTGATTCTCAGCCCCTGGTTTGTGACCCCTCAGGTCCAATATTAGATATTTGCATTACGATTTATAACAGTAGCAAAATTATAGTTATGAAGTAGCAATAGATAATTTTATGGTGTTGGGGTCACCACAAAATGAGGAGCCATATTAAAGGGTCAC
>LOJH01023610.1:0-12087 GCA_001685095.1 Ellobius talpinus | reverse complement strand
CCCCTTTTCCCAACCTCCCACCTATTTCACCCGATCCCACCCTACATCATCTCCTCAGAGGAGATAAGGCCTCCCTTTGGTAGTCAACAAAGTCTCACATAGCAAGTTGAGGCAGAACCAAGACTTTCCCCGGTGTATGAAGGTTGAGCAAGGTAGCCCACCATAGGGAAAAGTAACTGTTGCAAGCAGATGCAGTGATTCACAGCCAAGCACTGGGCTGAGATCCTGGAGTTCAGTTGAAGAAAATTAGAAGGAATCATATGAGCAAAGGGGAATAAAGATCATGATGGGTAAAAACACAGAGACAGCTGACCTGAGCTAGTGGGGAGCTACTGGATTCTGTACTGATAGCTAGAGACCCTGCATGGACTGATGTTGGCCCTCTGAATGAAGGCTTCATCTGTTGTGGGGGGGAGGCTGGCAGTGGGACCAGGACTTATCCTGGGTGGGCGAACTGGAGTCTGTAATGATTAAATATGCAGTTTTCTGCCTGTTTACTCTTTAGTCCTTCTCATACTTCCTAAATCTTACAATCACATATTGGGTGCTTGGTGCTTGCTCACTGTACTGCCCTGATGTGTCTTTACCATTGGTTCCATTGTTGTGTCCTTATGTTTACTGATCCTTTCTTGGGAGGTATCAAATCTGCTGTCAATTTCATTCTGGGTATTTCTGTCTCTTGCTTTCCCCCCCTGGTTTTTGAATGCAGACTTGGGCCATTTTTGTAGGTCTCATGAGACTACTTAACATTTTGAGCATATGTGCTGATGTTATAATAACCTGCTTAATGTTGTCTCTGGTAATTTTCAGTATTTGTCAGTTATGAGTCATTTTGACTTATGCTTTCCTGAGTCTACAGTGAAATACACATTAAGAAGTTTAAAAAATAGGGACCTGTGTCATAAAAGTTTTGACCTTGGTCTCTGTAATTTTGTGGTAGTTTTGATGTAAACAATCATAAAGAAATACATTAGATGGAAGGATGTCGGTGATAATGTTAAAGAGGTGAGGGAAACTTGCATGACTTGTTTATGTGGATTTTTCACTGACCTATACATCTTCAGACACAAGGAGGTCACCTTTTCCAGTTGGAAGAACAGCATCTTCCACCTGAGAGTCACAACGTCTATTCTGCAGAAGGGTGAGAAAAGCTGCCTTAGGTCCTTTAATCTGATTCAAATGATGGATGTAAGATCAGTTTTCTTAGATTCTGTAGGCTTCTCAAACACCATTATACAGAAGAAGAAAGTTATATTTAGTAATATATATGTAAATTTATATAGACATGCATATAGTAAAAGTAGTGAGAAAAGAGGCTGTGTGAAGAATTCTGGGAAAGGCTTTGTCTGAGGGTGTTAATGTTTGGATATACAAAAGGAGAAGACATGTTGGAATCAGACTATAATGTCAAAATAATATATGTGAAAATTTCCTATTGTCATATTTTGAATTGAGTGTTTATGAATTATTTCATGGTTTATAAATAACTTCTATGAATCATTGTTAAGAAAGTGACCATAGCAGATCTGTTTGCTTCGGTCACTGCAATATTCCTATAAAGTTTGTATACCTAATTTATTACTCACAGGCATCTCACAGGTATGTGCTTAAGGAAGAAATGGAAGTTTGTATGTTTTTAATGATTTCCATTATGCTTTATTAAATGGTTCAAATTTATAAAAATGACACTACTTTGCTTTATAATTAATTGCCCATTAGTTTTTAAATTCTAACTTCAAGAAACAAGACATATTGACGTCTAAAAAATATTCTCTTAAAGGGGAGAAAGAGTCTCACAGGTCTTATTTGGATTTGTCAGTTGAGTTCATTCATAATACATCATCTATTTCAGAAGGCTTAGCAATATGCACCATTAATTAAATATGAAGAAAATATTCTTGCTATATAAGATAGTTAGTTTTTGAATACCAGCTACTGAAAAGTAAATTAAGTTCTTTCTCTGTGATTTTCTTTTTAAAAATACATTATTTTAAAACTTAGGTCTAGCTATGAGTTTCTTCTTATGAAAATTCTTTAAATTTTACTTGCTTTGGAGGGGTTAAAGTCAGAACATTGAGCATGGTCAGTCATCAATACTGAGTATCTTTCATCCACTACTAATCTTAAATTAAATGCATGTCTATTAGTGTTACTTGATAGAATGTGCCACCCTTACACAACTTTCATGATTTTCTTTTCAAAGAGACTTTTAATGCTTCAATGCTTTCTTGGGTTGGTTCATTTAACAACACCAGGAGCAGCTTCTCATCAAATTCAGTTTAAGCAGATATGGATATGTTTTTCAGAATTATTTGTGTCAAAACCTTGTATGAAAGAATAGTTTTAAATTATCTCCTGCAAATAGAAATAACTTTAAAATGGCTTCTATTTGAGTTTGCAAAGTTTTTCAGTTTTTAGAAACTTCTACTGAATGTCTCCAAACTTGAACTTTGGTGTCACTCTGGCTCGCTCACTAACAGCTGTTTACCTGAAATGCTCAGAAGAATATTAATATTCCTGCCTCTCATCCATTCCAAATCATTCTCACACCTTTCACTATTCAACTTATAAGTAAATGTTCTAGTTAAAATATCTGCCCTTAAGAGTTTACCCTATTCTCCCCATCCATTACAACTGTTGTTACCATTTTTCTGGTATGTAACCTGCAGGTGACAATCAAGGGCAACTATACCTTGATAGAAAGACACTGGAGGACAAATGAGGGAGTTTACTTTGTGACAAAAAGCTATGAAAATCTAGGAGATTGTTACATAAAACCAAAGTTTGCCCAGAGGTCAATTTCTAGATCCTCAAATATCTCACAGGTATGTCAGACCCCAGTAACTCCATTAAGCACCTGAAAATTTGCATGGAACTCATCAGGCCCCTGTGCCATCTTATATCTGATTGTCCAGAACTGAGTAACCCACCCCATGTTAGTTCTACCTGACACTGTCTATTGTTTTGGATGTTTGAATGCTTTTCATTATTTATCTATCAAGTGTGCATAATAGAATTTCAGTCATTGGGTATGCCTCTAGAGAGTGAATGAAGTGAGCCACCTGTCCTAAGTATTGCTTAGTAGGTTTTGGTTTTATACCATTCTGAGGTCCTTTTAGACTCTGTCATCTACTTAAGGTCCCAAAATAGGCTAAAAAAAATCCATTAGTGGGTTTATAACATTATGATAATTTTCTTCATGATATTGGCCACTTTTTAGATAGTCATTTGAATTGTCATTATGAAGAAGATGCCTGAGATAACTAACATATGAAGAGAATATAAATTAACTTTATTTTGGTTCACAGCTTTGGAAATGACCTTTCAAAATTGGGCATACACAGTAGTTTGTGTATTTGCGCCTTATAAAAACAAGACAGCAGAGGAAAATTCTGGTGTCATGATCCAGGAAGTAAAAACAAGAAAGAGAATGGGAAAGGAAGAAGCCATGGTACCAAAGTCTCATTCCAGGGAGTGACCCTACTAATCTTAAGAAATCCCAAAGCTGCCCTGTTGAGTGTCTCTTAATCTCCCAGTAACTGCTACCATGGAGACCAAGCCTATGACAAATGAGACTTTGGAGGGCATTAAGTACTCAGGATAGAACGCTAACCAGTCACTGTAAATACCACTATATTTGTGAGTCATTACTTAGGACAAATGCTAATATATCAACATTATTTTAATTAAGTCTGAAGTTTAATGAAGTTTCATAGAAATGACATTAATTTATGTTGGATGTCCTCATTTTGATATATTTCCCTGAAAGATTGAGTCTCTGTACTGATTTAGACTGCACTTTGGATTACTTGCTAATTTTATAAAGTAGATTATAAGTCTGACTCTTTACTGACTATGGTTATTGGTTATTCTTCAACTATTTTTAGTATTCATCTTATAATTTCCTAATTTGAACATTTCTGAAATAGACAGTTTGAGTGCATTTGTTTGGTTGATATTCAATATCAGAAAGTCTCATATCAGATGAACACGTGTCCTCCAAGAAGATGGTATCAATTTGTACTGTCTGCAACATTCTGTACTCATCAAGACTGGGAGCTGTTTTATTAGAACCTTTAATCTTGTTTATAATTAACATTAACATTTCCCGAGGGAAAGCTATATCTCTAAATTTTGACAGTTTGAAGACAAACACTAGAGCAGGTATTTTACTAACATCTGCCATTCTAAATGCTAAATTTAAACAAGTGGTTGATTGAGGCTCAAAATGTAAGAAGGTAGAGAGGAGGTTTTGCAACCACATGGTTCTGGGTTCAATCCTAATTAGTCAATGGACTAATTAAATTAGGTACAGTGACACCCCCCCACACATATAATTCTAACATTTGGGGGGAAGAAACAGTAGGATTACAAGTTCAAGGTCATTCTTAATTTCATAACCAGTTTGAAACTAATCTTGGTTACATGAGACTCTGTATGTATGTATAGTTTGACAAAATTATTGACAATTGAAACATTCAATAAGTGTTTTGAGTTGTAAACAAAAAAGTATTAATTATGAATCTGCTGTGTACTGGTTTCCCTGGATATTAGATCTATCCATCTTGGAGGGACAGTCTAAGACATGGGATATTGCAGGGGAGGTAAAATAACAGGCTATTTTTAAACAGAACATTAAAAGGGAGTTGGGAAACAGGATGTTCTAAAGTGGTCACTGATTAAGATCCAGAGTTGACAAGGAGGTGAAATAACTGTATGTTCTAAGAGATGATACATTCTATACTGCAAGGAAGCTTGGATCTCAGGAAATAAATAGCAGCTGAATCTCTCCTGAAACCGACCAGATAAACTAAACTCTTTTCTTCCAAAGGATATAAGACTGTTGAGAAACACTCAGACCAGGCAGGATGCACAGAGAAGCTTGGGACGACTGAATTATCCTGAAAGATTTGCTGCAACCTGCTGATTTGTCTAAAGATTTTGAGCTGTCACCCATGCTGGACTTGCCTTTGGTGATAAGACCATCACTGAGTCACCTTTGCCCCCTTAAGCAATCCCTTACTTCTATATAAATACTAAATAAACTCAATGGTTCAGCCAGTTAGATTTTGATAATATCATTACTTTGATCTGTCATCATTTCTGTATTTGGTATCCACATACACTTGCTCATGTTCCCCCAGGAGCAGTGTCACATGATAGACTCTTACCCAGTACATATTAAAAGTTACAAAAGGACTTGTTACTGGGGATTTATAAGTACTGAAATAAACTACAGTGTGTAAATATAGCACAAAAGAGAATGATACTTTTATAGTGTTCTGAATGAATAATAAAATAATGAATAAAGAAAACCAAGTGCTTGAGAAATGTATTAAATAATCATAATGCTTATTTTCATAAGTTACGAGCTCCACAAACGTACCACAATTAATAAAACCCAGAGATAAATATTGGGTTTCAACCCAAAGATCAGAAAAGCAAAGCAGCCAAGCCACTAGAGAGCTTTTACCTCTAAGAAATCCTCAGAATGAAAGAGAATGAGTTCCTGTCTCATTCCACCTTATATTCTTTTCTGTATTAAGGGCATGCACCACTACTGCCTGGTTTCTATGATGAATTATTGTGGGATAAGGTGTGTGTCACCACTGCCTTGTCTGTATGTCCAGTGTGGCTGTGATCTTCAGGCAGCTTTATTGATTCAAATACAAATGAAATACCACAGCAGAAGTGCTGTTAACATGATGAAGCAGGGGTAGTGACTTAACCAACTCCGTAATTTGAGTTTTGGCAGGAGGCCCTTCCTGCCTCTATTGTCTTCCTCCAACTGGTCCTTGGCACGTTTGTACCACAAGTAAAGAGAAGAATGACTGTGAGTGACCATTCACTGGAGGATGGCCCAGAGAGGCCCTCCAAGCACCTCACAGCATCACAATGCAACAGGGGCTTATTAGATTTTGTTGGGCAGAATGCATACTAATTTGATCAAAATTACATAAAAGAGGAGTGAACATGGATTACTCTGCTGCACAAATCAGAAGCCCAGGGAGGGCATCTAATTACGACTGCTGGGAATGAGGCCGGTGGCTGTGTTAAGTGTTCACATATGTCTGCATTAAGCATATTCCAGGAGGACAAGTAGAGAGGGACATTAACATAACCCATGCTTAATTTTAAATTTCCCTGGGGCTCTCTCATTTGTCCAGGGACCTGAGGGGGAAAATATCAAAATACCAAAGGTTTATCTCAATAATTGGAATTATTTGAAAATGGTGGAGAAAAGTACAGATTTACTTTTGGAAGGAATGCAATATAAATCTCAGAATAATTTAGCGCAGGGCCTCTAAAAATATACTGAATAAAGTGAATAAAACCCCATCTCATAAAGACCCGCCCCCTTGCCATGGCCTGCTGTGTGTGTTTCAGGAGGTCAGACAGCATGGTTCTTAGCTTCAAAGGAGGGGATTGCTGGGAGCACAGGGCCATTTAGGCAGAAAATTAAACTAGATGAAATTGCTAAAAATAAATGTGTTAATGAGAGGGAAACATTCATGTTATTGCGGTTGTTAGAACAACAATGTGATCCTTAACAAATTAAACAATTCCTATCAGAAAACATATATTTATTCATCAGAATTCCACTTGAACAAATCACAAAAATCATGTGCAATGTCTTCCTTTATTTGTCTGCTTCTGTGCTTAAAGTCAAACCGTCCTGCACTTTCCCATGGTACAGTTTCTGTCATTCTGTGTTGCTTTAGGGGGGTGTGATTCCAAAGGATTAGGAACAAACAAAATCTCAAATTCTTCTTATATATATATATTAATGTTCTGTTTAATGATATTAAATGCATATTTTAAAGCAAATGTCATACATAAGTTTTATGATGAATTAAAATGATACAAGCTGATAAATTATCTTACAGATATTCTTAAATCTTGGTTTTTAGATTGCAATTACAAGATTTCTCCAGTCCATTTCCTCTCTAAAAGTTGTTATACATCCTTACCTGTTCTCCTTCAAGTTTGTGGCCTTTATGTTAATTGTTACTGCAATCATGTATGTATATGCAGACACATACATTCCTAAATGCAACCTGTTCAGGTCATATAATGTTAGTTGTATGTGTGTTTTCAAGGACGACCATTTGGTACTTGACAAACAATTGTTATTTTCTTCCCTGGGAAAGACCCCTTTCCTGCTTCCCGCTTTTCTCAGTTTCTTATAGCTCTTGGTCACAGTTTGGTGACTTCGGCAGTTAGGTATGCATATTAGTTAGGGTTCCCTAGAGCAGAGGTTCTTAACTTGTGAGAGGTCATATTTTAGATATCCTGCTTATCAGATCTTTACGTTACTTACTTAACAGTAGCAAATTACACTTATAAAGAAACAATGAAAACAATTTTAACATTATAATTTATAGTAAATTTATAGTTGGAGTCACCACAACAAGAGGAACTGCATGAAAAGATTACAGCACTAGGAAGGTTGAGAACCACTGCTCTAGAGGACCAGAATTTATAGAATGATCTCTCTCTCTCATAGAATACAGATATTCTGTAAGTTAATTCTATACACACATTCATATGTACATATAAATATATAAAACCCATGTATATATGGGATTTATTAGGAAGATTTAGAGGCTGTGTGTCCAGCTAATCCAACAATGGCTGACTATGAAAGGAAAATCCAAGAATCCAGTAGTTGCTTAGTCCATGAGGCTGGATGTCTCAGTTTGTCTTCAGAATACTCTGGAATCCCTAAGTAGTAGACTCTAGTGTCAATAAAGAAATGGACTTACAAGTGTGGCGAGAGCAAGCTGACAGAACAAAACGTTCCTTCTTCTATGTCTTTATATAGGTTTCCAGCAGAAGTTGTGACAGAGATTTGAGGTGGGTTTTCCTCTCTCAAAAGTTCTGAATTAAAGGTTTGTTTTCCTATCTCAAAGATCTGGATTAGAAGAAGATTAATACAAATTAATCAAAAATACTTCACAGGTGTGCTATCTGCTTTTGGGTTTTAGCTTATTTCAGATGTAGTCAATTTGAGAACCAAAATTAGACTACACAACATATTATACTACAAAATACCACATTTATTTTCTTGAATTTTTTTTACCCCAGTACTATACGTTCCCACTTTCCTGGTACATTTTCTTATTTGTAATGAATGAACACCATACAACTTGATGAGTGATAAAAGGAAAATGTTTGGGGAAAGCATGCCAGTAAACATATAACACTTGAGCAATGTTGGAAACATAACATGAGTGGTGTTATGGTTCGAAGCCACAGTTTAGATTTCACAGTTCTCAAGAGAATGTCTAAAGGTTGGTGGTGTTTCTTTCTATATTATCTCTTCAATAAAAAGAGAAGGGGCCACCAGTGAAAAGCTTTTTCAGAGGAGAATGTGAAATGGTACAAATAATATACAGCTTGGTGGCTTACTCACTAAAAAGAGTTCTTTTGTTTTGTTGCTAAAAGATGAGTATATTTTTAATGCATGGGATTTAGATTAAAAAATAGTGACAAAATAAAGGTCTACCACAATTTGGATAAATCTTCAGGGATTTTTGCTGTGTGAGGAAAAATTTTCCCTGCTATATCATTCTATTTGCACAATTATAGCTTGTTTGAGATTAGAGTATAATTACAGTATTTCTTCTCCCTTTCCTTATCAACCTCCAGATCTTCCTTATGCCCCTTATTGCTCTCCTTCAAGTTCTCAGCCTCTTTTTTTCACTAATTTTCATCGCAGGAGATGTGAAAAAGCAGTCTGCATTCCATTGACCACTAAAAATGTGCGTTAAGAGTTAATGACCTAAAAACAAAGAACCTCTGTGGCTCTGAAACACTATGGATTCAGCATAACTGTAAGAGCACCTGCCTGTCAACACTGTAATGAGGATATCTGCTAGCATCTTTCGGCTTTGAAACTCTAAAAAATATATCTACTGATAATACTTTCTCTCCAAAGTTTTGTCTTCTGCCCTATAAGTCCCAGAGCCCCTGCACCGGGTGCACAGTCTCCACTCCTGGTGAGGCGCATCCTCTATTAGTTCTAAAGAGCAGACCTTCTTTTGCAGGAATAGGCCTCTTTCCCCTCTTATTTCTGTGTGACCTCCATAAATCTTAACCTAACATTTGCAATATCAGACAATTAGTTTCAGAGAATAAAACTGAACTGTAAAAATGTCTTAGAGTCTAAGAAACAGCAGCCATATTTATGTTGCAGTCATCAATAGAAAAATCATGACTTAGAAAGACAATGGATCTTCTCGGCCCAGAAAAGAAAACATTCAATTTTCTAGTTCTGATAGCATTCTAGCTCAGTGACTCAACAGGACATGTGTGATTACCAACAAAGAGCAGAACCAGCAATGCACCTTTCCTCACTACCACACCCTTCCCAAACCACTCTATCCATGGATGTAGGCTAAATAAAGCACACAGCTTCCACTGTAATACCCACGTGAGTTTATAAATGGAAAATAAGAAGCTACTATGTGCAATGTTCATGTTTTGTAAAGAAAAAGCCAAATTTACCAAAAAATTATATGCAAATCATTTCACCATCATAGCCTATGGTGTTTGCTTATGTTTACATCACATTTTATGTTTTATAATATATGTATATCGTTGATGTTATATTTCCGTTAATAGCTAATTTTGTGAACTTCAGTCTGTTGATGGAGAGAGGGCCTGCTTCTTTTTCCTGGCTGCCTGGCTAGCTTACACCCGAAATAACCACAAAGAAACTGTATTAATTGAAGTACTGCTTGGCCCATTAGCTCTAGCCCCTTATTGGCTAACTCTCACATCTTGATTTAACCCATTTCTATTAATCTGCATATCACCATGAGGTCGTGGCTTACTGGGAAAGATTCAGCATGTCTGACCTGGCAGCTCCATTGCAGCTCTCTCTCTCTCTCTGCTTTATTTCTCCCAGAATTCAGTTCTATCTTCTCCGCCTACCTAAGTTCTGCCCTATCAGGCCAAGCAGTTTATTTATTGATTAACCAATGAAATCAATACATAAACGGAAGGTCCTCCTACACCATCAGTCAGGAGTGAATTTCAATTTTATTAAAAAAAATTATTTTTTAACAGCTGCCATGTACTGAATACTATTCTTGCCCTTAAGAGTAGGGGCAAAAAAGTCTTGGAAGCTGCTTCTTGTGCAGAATTTGTAGCCTCCTTGCCTCTCAAGCTGTAGATTCACTGTCTTTAGCATAGACAATTGTCTTGACTATTTAAGTCTTCTGCCATTCTCTTAGTTCTTTTATTTTAAAATTTCTACCAATATTTTGGGTATTCTATATCTTTTTTCCAGTCTTTTATCTTCATTCATATACTATGGAATTATATTTTTGCTTGATAGTTCATGTGTGATTTCTAGGTTGTCTGGGATGAAATTTTTATTTTCCTACTTGCAAATTTGCACTTGTTAATCAAGATAATAATAGCTCTCTGCCATGATGAGTATGGATATGATGCAATATGCCTCATTTTTTCACTACAAGACTAGCTCTTTATGAATGTATTCTAGGGATTTCTGCAGAAGGTATCTGTTACATCCTTCCGATATATAGAGCATTGTTTATGGAAGTAGCTGACAATTGCAACAAGCACTGAAAGGTTGATCTAGATTGCAGAAAATAGATTGTACATTCTAGCTTCATCTTCAGTTTAATATATCCCCAAATCCCAAATTATTACCTAATCAGACACCTCAGAGATATCTGTTTGTGTGTATTATAAAAAAAGAGAAGTAAAAATTAATTATTAAAATATATTTAGATAGCCAAAAAGTCTCTTTCATGTGCTAGATTAATAAGTCATAGATGATAGTAGTATGCATAATTAATTAAATATTAATATCAATTATATGCAGTGATAAATTTAGTGTTTTGAGAGAGAGAGAAATATTGTTTGTATCTCAGCATTTAAAGAAAATGTCTGATTTCAGATCTAACTCAAACACTTGTCATTTGACTCCACCATACCACCAGAGAAGTAAAATTTAGAAGCCTGCATGTCACTGATGCTTAGACACTTGGGGTAGAAAGAGTGAACAAGGTTGGCATTTTCATGAGGGCCATAGCAGAGCTGGTGAGACTTGGCAATGGATGGCTAAAGTGTGAGCCGGAATGGCGCGATTCTGATGGACTGTCTGTTGCATAGTGTACAGCCTACTTCTGATGTACATATTTGAAAACATTCACAAACTATTTAGACTATATTACTCTCTAACTCTTACATTTTTATTTACAATGTATTTTTTTCAGGGTATTTATCTATTTATTTGTAGTTTGTCTTCTACGAGTCTCATTTCAAGAGAAGATTTTCACTCCCCAAATATTTGTGTTCAGTCTCTCATTTGTTCTATTCAACAGCAGTTCTCAATTTCAATCATCTTTCATTTCTCAGAAGTATTGATGCTTTAATCAGCTCATTTATTTCAGAGTACATTTCCATTTTTATTTCAGTATACTCATTGATTGAGTTTTTATTTTCAGAAATCCACTTGCTATTTTCTCTGCTACATCAATAGTGGCTGCTAAGCTCCCCAACTTATCACGGTAGAACATGTGGGTATAGATCTTCACTGTTTGCTTTCTCTTTACACAAATCTATGTTTGATAATTCCAGCTTTAATATTATATAAATATCAATGACCTTCATGATGTATCTCCACTTGAAACTTTCCTTTGAGTCCTTCTAATCTATATTTTATGTTGGTCTAATTCTCCTCAAAACTCACATTTCCAAAGGTACCTCAACTCCACCAATATCAAACATGCTCATCATGTGTGTAAAACCTCATCCTCTTGAAATAGCACCCATTGAAACTGACAAATAAAATTGTCTGTATCATGTACAACCTATTTATTTTCTTTTCCATTTTATTTATTTACTTATTTGTCTACTGTTTTGTATTTATGTCTATGCGCATGTGACTACCATGGCACACATGTAGAGGTCAGGGGATAACCTTCAGCGGCAAGTTCTCTCCACGATATGGATTCCTAGAATCAAACTCTGGTTTTTCTATTGAAATACATGTCTGTATTTATGGCGTCTACACAGCCCCTAAAATGCTTGTATGTATGTTGCTGGGTT
>LOJH01023609.1:3895-19434 GCA_001685095.1 Ellobius talpinus | reverse complement strand
AGTTTCTTTATTAACCAATGAAAGTAACATAGACAGATGACCCACCTACATCAAGCCAGCTTTGCTGATGCTCTCATTCAGCCGCTGCATCCTGCAACCTGACTAGAATCAGAGGGGAATGCTCCAATCACCAGCATTTGGCCGCTTTGCTTGGGTTTTGATGTAAACATCGGGATGTTTCATAACTGCTTAACCTGAAGATTGAAACTGCTGTTCTCATTGGCTGGGTGACCCATTGTAAGATAAGCAGGGAAACAAACAGTAGTTGTCTGAACTGGAGAAACATTAGATTCCTAGGAAGGGCTGGTGAGATGAGAGCATAGGAGTGACCATATGGCCTTGCTTGTAGCCTTCATCTTTTCTGGTCCTGCTCAGTAAAGCATTGACATCATAGGCCACGAGGTACATTGCAAGCAGGGTTTCTCACAGCACAGCCACGTATACTGAGCTCTCCCCAAGTCAGGACAGTGGAGACAGCATGGCCAGAAAACCACAAATCTAAAATTCATTTCCCCCTCCTGAGATTGCTATCTGAAGCTGCAGAAGACATTCCGTGGGGTTGGTTGAAGTGGTCCCGGTATGTTTTGTGCCTTGCATAATAATGCCCACAAAATGAAGGATGGGTTTGCAGTTTCCATGGGGGCCGAGTGCTCTTGACCTTGCTGAGTTCCTTCCTTTTGAAACCTGGGGCTCCTTTGCTTGAGGAAATGCGTATTTCTGCCGGGATACAGAAGGGATCTAGGAAGATGCTGAAGGAAGTAGGTGTAGCTTACTGAATATACCCTTGGCACTTGAGAGGGGTTATCTGAGATCACAGAAGAAGAAGAGGCTCTGCCAGCTTGGAAATTGCCAGACTACAGCAAGGTTTTTGTGCCTGACTTTTGTGTTCTCTTTTTTAAAAAAAAGCGATAACACTGCCTAATTATGGACATAATGACATAAAAAACAAAAGAGGCTCATTGCTTTTCCAATTCCTATTCTGGTGAGGGTGACCCAAGGCTGACTTAGATTTTCTCACTGATTCAAAAGAAAATTGAGTATTATTAAGGAGGAAACAGCTTTAATCATAGACTCTGAAATTGTTCATTAAATGTGAGTGGAGTCACCGAGTCTCCTGATGACTGTTGCTGCTGCCCTTTGAAAGCTATTGTTACGCACTCCACTGGCTGCTTGGAACAGCAGTGGCACTGGCCCTTTAAGGTACTTCTACATCAGAGGTAAGAGGCCACATTCTTGCCTAATACCCCATGCAATTCAGACTCACCAGATGGGGGCTTGGGAGTGACCTTTGTGTCCACAGAACTTTGGGTCAGTGGGTGTGAAATGTTAGGTCTCATTAGCTCTGTGGTCCACCATCTTTAATGGTTGTAAATAAGTAAGTTACCTACTGTCTCAGACAAGCTGTGTCTTTTGCCTGCCCGGGTCCAAATTAGTAGGGCCACAGAAATCAGGGACCAGCACTCAGGTTGATGAAATGGTTCTCAACCAAGATGTCAAGTTCTCTGAAATGACGAGAAGATTCTAGGAATCTGTCTCAGTGTGCTTACGTGTTTGGAACCTGCGTCCTGTACATTTTGTATGCATTTCTACTTTTGCCTGGGGTGTGTTCTGCAACGAAAGATCTTGCTTTCCAATATTGCATGGTCTTCACTTTGAATCCATCACCAGCTGATTTTTTCACCTTTTTGTGTCTCCATGAGCATTGGAGTGGGGGGTGGGGATATGTAAGCTGAACTCGAAGCGTTGTTTCTGTTCAGCTAAGGGAGACTGAAAAGTAGCTGTTACATTTTCACTTCAATAATTGCATCCAAGATGAGTGATCCAGAAGTGTGTGGAATTCTCATCACCAGTCAGGTCAGGAAGCTAGGGTTTGGTCATACCCAATTACATAGTCATTCATACTTTCTTAATTAACCGTCAGTCATGCCACCAATACAGAAACCGGGAGCAATTCATTCTGAATATTAGGAAATAAACCAAGGATTTTCAAGAAGCTATCAAATCTAATTTTGTGTGATGCTATTATAAATATCCCCTTTGAACTTAATAATATAACTTGGTTCTGTTTGCTTTCTTGTAAAGTTCAGGGGGGAATAGAAAAGGGTTGGTCTGTGGAATTAGGTAGATTCTAGTCTAAATTAGTCACTCAGTAGAGATGGGTGAGTTTGGGGGCTGGACCGATGGTTCAACAGTTAAGAGCACTTGCTTCTCTTGCAGAGGACCCAAGTTTGATCTCCAGCACCCATACAGTGGTTCCCAATCATCCATAACTCCACTTCTAGGGGATCTAATACTCTCTTCTGACCTTCAGAGGGGCACCAAGCATGCACATGGTACACATACATGCATATAGACAAAACACTCACACATACAATAAAATTAACAAATCTATTTTTTAAGAATGAAGTGCTTCAATGGGCAAGATTTCTAACCCTGCTTGGCTTCTACCTCAATGGTGACAAGAAGGCTCGGTTGGTACAAGTTTATGTTTGTGAAAGTGCACAGCCTAACAGGCTACCTAGCCATGTCCAGAATAGCTGCATTGTCTCTGTTCTCCTGCCTCCTCCCCAAGTACTGCCACTTGGTAGCATATCCTTTTGCCAAAAAGCTGGGCCTGTTTGTCATGCTATCAATAAATTACTCCAAGAATGAGTTAATTAGAAAACCCAGAAAGCATTGCAATTTCTTGCATTTGTCTTAAAAGAGCAATAAAATTCAATATCCTGCCGTTTTGAAATGAGTACATGGAAGGATGTAAATATTTATCGGAAGAAGAGTGGAACAGAGAGACACTCTGCTTTGTCTGTTAGTGGGTGGTAACGTATCTATGGATCATTGTTTGCGTGAAGCATTTAATAATCCCGTCTGTTGGAAATGCATTTTTGGAGGTGCTCTGAAGCTGCTATAAACTACCTACGGATTGGCAGGCAAGTGATCCTGGAGAGATGCGAGACTCAGAGGCAGACTGAGAAATTCAATATAAGTCAATACGTAATTATAAAATTCCATCTTTTGGCCGCAGCTCCTTAAATGTATATTTATTTAGGCACATTGCGGAGTAACAGCCAGAGCCTGGGAATTGTTGAGTCCTTTGCTAACCCGTGATTTGAATCTTGGGAGAGGAGGGAAGGACACCATTTATCTGGCCTGAAAAATCGATCCAAAGTGTGACAGTGTTGCCGGCCTGGCAGTTGCTGCCTCATGGTGTCCTGTGATTCCACACTCTCCCAAGTCCAGTCAGGAAGATTATATTTCACTTCCAAAGAAAAGATAATATTATGAAAGCTTGACATCTTTTTCCATGCCTCTTCCACGCCAGCGTTCGTTCTATCTCACTAGCAGTACTATTGCTTTGGTGTTCATTTTCTTAGCTCTCAGTCGAATGGGTATTTCCCTGACCCCACTTCATCCTTTAGCAATCCGTTCCCTGGCATCCTGCATCCCCCCACCTCTTCTGCTCCTCAGCTCACACTCTCTCTTCCCGTCCACCCTTCCTGGGTGTTTAATGTAGGGGGTGTGCGGTGAGAATTGTAACTCCTAACTAGGGGTTCAGTTGGAGCTGTCAGACATATTTAATGGATCGTTACCTCTCTAGCTATCTCTTTTGGGTGAGATTCTTTATGTAACTGTCTTTATGTAAAATTAGATGGAGCGATTGGGAGAAGGTCTAATCAAAAGGGAACGTTTTCAACTTAGGAAGTCGGGGTTTGGTTTCCCTGGGGCTGTGGAGGTTTCTGTGGGTTTAGGGTCCATTCCCTTTCACCTCTGGGCTGCCACTGTTCCTTGTCTTATAGCATGGCTAGTTACGTATACCCGCTAAGTGAGTCATCACTAAAGTGCTGAGTTGCGTCACCCTGGTATTCATTTAAGGTGCCAGTACCTTAAATGTAACTGTATTCAGAGTTCGGGTCCCTACAGAGGTAATGAAGTTAAAGCAAATCAATTGATCTAAGCATATCTGAATCTGCTCTGATTGCTCTTCTTATGAGAGGGGAGTCAGACACAGCGAGACACCGGGGAGGGACAGCCGTGTGAAGACAGACAATACACTTCTGTGGTTTAAGCCTCTCAGTCTGGGGTCCACACAGATAGCTGCCTACGGCAATATTAGCAGAGGTCTGTGTCATGAGACCACCCTAGGACCGGTGAGGGGAGTCCGAGGCAGGAATTCTAGGAAACGGAGAAACCACACCATGCAGAAAGTAAGTTGACAGAGGTGTGCCCTGAAACGTGTATGATCACCTGGTTCCAGTCTTTTTCTAACAATCGAAGACATGTCCCCATAGGCGTGGCACACAGGACGGTATCACACTGTAAGGCATCCAGAGACGACTGTCACTACACTGGGGATGCTGGATGCTCTGAGTGGCTGGCATGTGGAGTTCTGCTAAAGGCTGGGGTGAGAGGAGATGGTTCTGAGTGTGGCTTGGTTAACTCATGTGTCTGTGTGGAGGGGGCTTTAATAGCACTTGGGCTTGTCAGTCGCTGTTCATAGATCTACAGCTTCACCTTCCCGCAGTTAGCGGTGAAAGACTTGTCGGAATACTTGGTGCAGTTGTTGACTCTGTCTGTGGGTTTGGTGGCCTCTCCCTCAGTTCTAGATCTTTGACCCTTAGAAAGCCACGAATGACTTAGTCTCTCTTCAGTATGTTATAAAAGAAAAAAGGCAGGGTTTATAGACCCAATTGCTTAGGCGTCTTTCAGGTAAGTTCTTTAAAACACAGCTTCTGTTTCTTTTTATGTCTGTTGACTTAGTCTTATTTATGTCTCTTATTGGGTAGTGATAAAGGCTATCAATATATAATTATGTGCTATATAACCCAGTTGGAATTACAGTGGCTTCTCAATTATATAAAGCCAGGTGTATACCTTGGATTTTGATTTTTTTATCTTCAGCGGTCTACTGTGTTCTCCAATTTTCCTTATGATTTGCCAATCGTTTCCTTCCCCCAAATTGATCATACAATGCTTCCAGATTTGCCTGGGTCTCCTGTGAGCTGTCTCTTCATTGGTCTGCATCCCCATGCCTACTTAGTCATGTGACCTTCATTATTGCTGCTGATAAACTATCCAGCCATCTGATAAGGATGGTGCAGCCTGCCAGCTCCTATTCATCATGCCCCCCCAAGTTGTCTTTTTCTTCTGCCAAAGTTTAAAATAAGCTTGTCAGCTTTCAAGAAAAGCCTTTTTGACAAAGTTCTGTTTTATCTGTAGACTGATTTAGGGGAAAGTGCCATCTGCTTTCTGATGCCTCTTTCCTTCCCTGGGCACAGAATACCTCAATATTAGTTTTAGGCTTTCTTTTATAAGGGGAAAAAAGGAGAATGTTTAAAACGCATCAGTATACACAGTATTCAAATCCTCAAACATTTAGAGAAGGATTTCCATCGCAAGAAGCGTGCTGGGAATGGGCAGATTTGAGAATGTGTGAGTCCTCTGGCTCAAAAAAAAATTGTAATCTTCACAGAAGGAGATGTGGTAGATAGTAGATAGGTACACTGTTTAATATGAACTAGGCCATGGCAAATAGTTTTATACAAAATGTGCTTCTTGGCAAGTGTCTTTGTTTCTTTTCTGTTTTTCTGTAATGTAATAACAAGCCCGATCAAGGCCACCTAAGGGATGAAAGGTTTGTAGAGTTTATAATCCTCGCTTATAGTCTGTGATGGCAAGGATGTCACAGGGACAGGAGCGTATACCCACAGTCCAGAGTGGAGACGCTTAGTCTGGGGTCCCTGAACAGGGGTTGGCGCCACCCACGGTGGGTGGAGCCTCCCACCTCATTTCATGTAATGGAGATAATCCCACATAGACAGTACCAAAGGCGATTATCACTAACCATCACAGGAAGTGATATTAATCTTAGCCTGAATCACTTGGGGTAAAGGACTATGGATATTACTAATTTTAATATGCTTATGACTCTTTGGTATGAGGTGAGAGAATAATAGTCAGTTGCGTTTTCATAGTTCAATGACTAAGTCAGAGTGGAATTTGCTATTGACATTATTGAGTAGTTGCATAAAAATGAAATATCCAACATGTTCCCAAATCTGAAACTTCTCAAATAATGTACAGCACTGCAACTAATAAATTCCATGCCTGACCTTACATGATAGAATAATTCTGGTACAGTCAGAATGCAGATGTATTAAACCCATTGCTCAAAATCAACCTTCTGGCTATGTGGTGAATTTCATGTTTGGACTTGGAAGGAATCTCATTTTACCTGTGCAAGCATTCCAAAATTAAAAAAAAATAAAATCCACAACATAAAATCTTCTAGTTGTGATCATTTTGGATAACGAATATGGAACCTGCATTAATGATATGTTATGTTCCTTTTTGGTAGTGGCCTTCGGGGTATAAACTAAGCAAAGTTTAAACTCAGCCCTCCCTCAGAGTAGGCTCATCTCACATGCGCTATGGCCTCATGGGACTCATCTACTCTACCGGGCACGGAACCTTTGGACAATAATTGGTTATGTAATTAATCTTGGTATCTGAGTGACAGAAATCTTCAAATATAATACTTTGAATAAATGTTCCTGAGCCTGGATGGGTGGATTATATAAATTCTGTTTGGTAATCTGTATTTTAATGAGCTGGATCTAAAACATTCTAATATTTTTGAAATGCAGAGTGTGATTCTATTTACAAAAAGATCAAATGGGAACTGTGAAGAATGGGGAAAGCCTTATCTCAGCAGAGCACTGTCTAGAAAATAGTTCTGTAATCTTGAGTGTCATGAAGCTTCGGGGGAATTTATAGACTTTTGCTGTTTTGAGGGGGAACAGAAATTCAAAAGTTGAGCTGTATAAATTAAGCAGCAGCCTCATGGATCTTCTTTTATTTTTTTTCTTTTGTTACCTCTAAGGGACATTTTGGGGAACCAAAAGGAATGTTGTTCTTGATTTTAACTCTAGCTTTGTTTGGATTTCTGATCATTTTTAACAATTCCCTTCTATATGTACTGTGGGCACACAAGGGATCCGGTACATTTGGCTACGCAATGGCCCAAATCTTGTGTGTGGTTTAGCATTCTTTCCTTCTGTGAAAGACATTGCTTTTACTGGGAGGAAGATCCATGGCCTGTCAGAAATACTAACTGGGTGTGCATGAGCCACGGCTGATCTGCAAAGAAGCAATGAGAAATAACGGAGCCAGAGGATGCCCTTCAAAAACTGGCAGCAAGGCAGCGAGCACTTTGAAGTACTTACATAGACGTGGATCTTCAATTCCAGTGTCAGAGGAGAATTGAGTTCTCATTTTGTGAAACCTGAACTACTAAACCAAACATCTAAATGTGCTTACAAATGATAAAAAAGACACAGAAGTAGCCTCCAGATGAGGGCTGAAATCAAAATCATGTCATCCTAACTGATGAGTCTGAATCAGATTTTTCCTCCCATAGGAAAAACAGGAAACAAAAGTTTAGCATATTGTAATATTTCTCATGGGGTTTTTGCAAACAGAGAATATTCATTAGACACTTCGGGAGAAGCATGGGAAAGTGGGATGGGCAGAGACAAGGCTTGTTCATGCCGATTTAATGACCTGTAGGGTGGCCAGCCACAGTATTGTTTCCAGATGCCTCATGCTCTTCCCCTGTGCCAGCTCCCCTCAGCATGGACCATCAGTTCTCTTGGTGGGAAAACTGAGGCTTGTAAAGGTGAAATAAGTCACCCAAGCATATTCGCCTTCGTGAACTTTGGAGTCACGGGGACGTGCAATTTTTATGCTTTTGTCGTCCTTGCTGGACACCACTAGTCAACTCTCCTCCAAGACCCCAATTGTTGCTCAGTAAAGTTGGAAAATAATAGTGCCTACCTACCTCACAGACTGCAGCCACCGGGAGCATTCCTATGTGTGTGTTGTATGGGTGTATTCCCTCTAGGATGATGCCAGGGAGGGGAGCTACCCGGTGAGAATTCAGGGTGCTGCGGTCATTGCCAGCCCCAGAGGTCCTCATACTGTTCAGATTTTATTAGTCTGGCATGGCTAGCCTGGTGTGTCATTATACAGTTTAGAACATCATTATGTCATTGCTTCCTTATGCAATTGTACATCCATCCTAAGTAGAATCTGCACTGGCCATACTATGTTTTGCATGGCTCTATTGTGATTTATGTAAGCATCCCTTATTTCTCCATAAATAATAAACCTGGGAATCACCCCAGCCTTTCAGAATGATAAAAACTGATGGATGAACTTGGGTATACATTTTTTTCTGTATTTTCTTATTCTGGGACGAATTCCCAGGAATGGAATTATTTGATAAAGGTATGCAGGGGAAAGAAACTTTCCGTGTGTGGGAGGCGAGGCTTGTGATAGAAGGGGAACTGAAGAGCATTAGGAAGGGGGAAGTTTGCCTTCCTCATTCCTGTCAGAGTGTAGGCCCTGAAATGGCAGCAACGGCCTGGGCAGAGGTGAAGAAGGGTCAGGTGCTGGCTAGGGTCCAGATCCAGCAACTGTTATTTTCTCCCTAGTTCCCCCGACACATCATTGACACGAGCCCTCCTTCATAGAAGACTTGCCAAGGTCGCTGTATCAATCCTGGCACTCTTACTAGAAGGAGCGAAAGGTGTCGCATGGAGATGGGCTTTTGTCACGTCTGTCTCGACCAGCGGGAAAGACGCAACACTCAGGCTCTTCTATAACCAGTCTATTCAGGAACCTTGAACCATCTTCTTCCTCCCCCGGAAAGGCGCTACAAACTATATACTCTACGGGCTACCAATCCCAATAAGCCACGTAGCAATCTCTAATAGGCCCACATACACGAAAGCAAGCCTGCTAATCAGCCTTAGCCAAATAAGGACTTGTTTATCACAGAGAGCACTCGCTGTCGGGCTAGCGGAAGGCCGAAACTGGCGCCATCTTTAAGGCGCAGCGCTATGCAGCTCTCCACAGGCTTTGAGTTTGATTTCACCAGCACAGACTTCGCTGAGTTCCGATTGTCCTACGTGATTCATCTGTCACCATCTCATTTTCATCAGCATGACAAGGGAGGGTTGTCACCTTCAGCTTAAGGTGCTGGGACCAAAAGCTTTATAGTTAGAAAAGGGCAACAGCAAGCCTGGGACCCAGGCTGGTTATTTCCAGTAGCCAATCCTGCCTTCCGGGAATGATCAGTTATATGCCAGTGCCTGAGTGATATACGTAAAAGATACTGGCAGAATTCAGGGAAGAAAGAGCCAAGCAAGGATGGAGCCAGCCAAGGAGGGCTCCACAGGCCTAGGCCATTTAAAACATCTCGTCACCTTTCTTTTGTGGTTTCATTTTGCACCAACCTTATCTGGCAGTGCAAGCTGATAAAGTCCAAAGAGAGATCCTTGGCACCGTGCGTGCTCCTGGCACATAGCTCGTGTGCCCTTCAGCTTCAGTAAGGGATTTAGGAAAAGTTTCCCCCTGGGTAGAGAACATAGTCAACCAGACATCCCCAGAGAGCGAGCAGCTTTCTCCGCGGCTGTGGGAAGTAGGAGGCTAGCGTCTCAGCCGCAGCTACACATGGGACAGGATGGAACATTCCGTGCCTGGTGCAAAGAAAAGCATTGTTCATCTGTTTTTGTAACATTGTCATGAACTCCTAGGAAAGTGCAGTCGGAGATAGCCAAGAATCAGACACCGTAACCAGACAGCTGAACTCTTTGCTTCTAAATGTCAGGGTCAAGGGGTAAGCAAAGGGAACGCTCATTCTGTAGTAACCTGTGTATATGTGCTATAAAACAAAACCGCAGACCAAGGTCAGAGTCCCAAGACAGTAAGGCATGGAGAGCTTAGAGAATTGTCTGTTCAGCCCTGAAATGTAAAATCTTACTTAACAATTGGATTTGTAAGGCTCTATGGAGCAACTCTATGCTTACACCCATAATTATCAATTATTTACATAACAAAAGCCTTATAGGGTTATTGCTTTGTGCCAGGTTCTGTGCACAGCATTGGTGGCTTGGGGACACTGCCTTTGGCTCTCAGTTTGTTGATAGCTGACCTAGGCTGTGACACAGCATCCAGTGTGGTCAGACACGGATGTTCCCGGTTCCATTCGCGGGCACCACATAGAACCTCTCCTCTGCCCTGAAGTCCGACCCCAGGGACGTTTCTCTGCTGTGGCAAGGGGGCAATGCATGAAGAACTTTGTCTTCTGGATGGACAACAGCTCCAGAAAAGCTCTGTATATCAAAGCCCCTCCTCCCCCTTGCTGTGTTGTTCCCCTTCTTCCCAACACGTGGAATTTTTCCTGGGGCAGAGGAAGGTCACACTTTCATCTAACTTTTAGTTTGACTCTTTATCATAAGATTACCATAGGTTCATATACAGTTGTAAGGAATAATATTGAACGATCACAGATACCCTTTTTCTACCTTGCCCCTATACTAGTATCTTATAAATCTTTAGCATGAATAAATACCATAGTCACATTGGTGTAATACATTATCTGTTCTGATCTTTCCAAATTTTGCTTACACACTCTTACTCTTCTTACAATGGAATTACATCTCCCTCAATTATATCCCCCTTATGGTAAGAAGAAAATACTTCAAGTCAAAACTGTGTTTACAATCAAACATCTCCGTGTATTGTAACGTGTGGGGATGGTGTGATGGTGTGGCTGACGGTGTGGCTGACATGGCCCTGTGGCTCTCTGCCTCTGCCTAGCCACCATGAGAGTGTTGAGCTGCTAACTGCTAGCCCAGGACCAGATTAAAATTCAAAGCACACATGGGCCAACAAGATGGCTCCGTGGATAAAGGCACTTGCTACCAAGCCTGACAACCTGCATCTTGTCCCCACAATCCACATGATGGGAAGAAAGAACTGGCTCCGTCTAGCAAGTTATCCTCTGCCCTCCACACACGCAATTATGGCATATGCTTCCCCCCACACAAAAGGAATAGATGAGTGTTTTTAAAAACTTAAGGCATCGTTTCTACTGAATGTACTTTGCTTTTGTGCCTTTGAAAAGTGGTCAAATTGTAAGCTAAGTCATCATAAATCAGGACCATCTGTACATGCCTCTGTGTGTGCTAATTAGTTCTGATTTATTTTATTGCCTGTGTAATTCCACCCAGCACCACTCTTAAGAGTCAGAATGACTCCATCACAATGGGAGCCCTCATGTGACCCTCCAGGAACCATAGCCATCTCTCTCCTATGACAACTATCCCTTTAGATCCTAGCCACTGGCAACTACTCATCTTCATATTCGTAATTTTTATCATCTCAAGGATGCTCTACAAATGAACCCAGGGTGCATGTGACCTCTGGGGATTGGTTCTTTTCACTGCGTGTTTTCTTGGGGACTCATCCAAGCTGTTGCTCAGAAGTTGTTTGCTCTACTGTTGAGTGTGTTCCATGATATGTGTATTCACCTGTTCGGAGACCTGGGCTGCTTCTAGTTTTTGTCATTATCAATAAACCTGCCGTGAACATTTGTGGATCCATATCTGTATAAATGTGTTTTCTTTTCTCCGGGATAAATGCCCAGGGGTGCAATCGCTAGGTCAGATGGTTTTACATATTTCCATTTTATAAAACCTATCAAACTACTCGGGTTGGTGGTATAAATTTGTAATCCTAGTAAGGATTTTGAGACAAAGAAGCTTGGAAGTGGAGAATTATAAATTCAAGGTCAGCCTGGGCAACTTGTTAAGAACTTGTTTCAAAAAAATAAATTTTTAGAGGGCTGAAGCCACACCTGAGCAGTGGAGCAGTTCCTAGCATGTGTGAGACCTTTGGGTCAACCTTCAGGACCACAAACAACAAAAGCAAGCAAGCAAGCGAAACAGCTGGCAGGCTGCTGTTCTAAGAGGCCCAGCCACTGTCCGTTTCTACCGGGAATGTGTGAATTACCTGGTTTCTCCACATCTGCGCCAGCATTCTCTGTTAATAGTTGTTTTGATCAGTCATCTCTTCGGTGTGTGGTGACGTCTCCTTGTGGTTTTAATTTGCACTGCCTTTAGAGCACAGGCCATGCAACCTCTTCAGTGGAATGCCTTTCATATCTTTTGCCTCTTCGTTGGATTGTTAATGTTTTATGGTTTTGTTTTGATAATTCTTTTTCAATTACCAGCTCTTCTTCTTAGAGCCAACTTTCTGGTTAGTACTGTCATTGCTTGGATGATATGAGCTGTCTTGTTTATCATATTCATTCGTATATATAACAAAAGGCACACCAAACACTGAGTTTTGGGTTGCAAAAGAGAATTTATGTTTGAACTTGCCTTTTATGTCTCTGTCTACCAGTTACACACACATATGCACACACACACACATACACACACACACAGAGACCCACATGCCATACGCGCACACACACACATAGACAGATGCACACACTACTACTTTGAGGGATTCTTTATTTTATTTCATTTTTTTAACATTTTGTAGATACTTTATAAATGAGTGTTTTTTGCATGTTTGAGTGAGCATCCACCCCTGCAACAGAAGTTTGTGAACCACAAGGTGGTTGCTGGGAACTGAACTCAGGTCCTCTGGAAAAACAAGTTCTCTTATTCACTGAGCCATCTCCAGCCCCTATTTCAAACAAACAAACAAAAACACACTTTTGTTTTTTGTTTTTCCAGACAGTATCTCACTATGTAGCCCTGGCTGTCCTGGAACTCACTACGTAAACCAGGCTAGCATCAAACTCACAGAAATCCTCCTGTTTCTACCTCCGAAGTTCTGGGATTAAAGGCACAGCCTCCCACACCCAGCTCTTTGGGGGGGGAATTCTTAATACATTCTAGATACTCCTCCTTGTTAGACACATGGTTATATTAATATTTTCTTCATCTTTTCATCTTAACAAGGTTCAACCTTTGATGAGGTAACAATACATTTTTGTTCTTGTTAACGTAGCCTCGGGTCTGCTGGAAGGCAGAAGTTGGAGCTGAGCTCCACAATCTCTGAAGGCTGCCTGTAGAATCTTCTTTGATAACCATTGCTCTTGGGAATCCATAACATGAAATCATTGCATTGCTTTAGAAGTCACTGGGAACTTTGGAAGGCGAGCCTACCAGCCTGCTGAGTCAGTTTCGGTCTTCCTGATTTGTTGTGTGTGTTTTCTTTTGTTATTTGTGATTCCACTTGCTATTGCCAAGTGGAAATTTTGGGCTGCTGTGCCAGATCCTTGCTGATGCTAACTACATGGTGGAAATTGTTTCCTTATAGTCATATGGAATGTGCTGTATCAGAAACTAACTGTAAGAGTGCTCATTTGCAGTTGGCAATAAACCAAGCAGTTAAAACTGTAGCTTCTTGCTTGTAATAGGCCAGGCAGCTTTTGCGCCCCAATCTAAACATTTTTCAAATTTTTCTATCGGCTATGTAGTGGATCATCATGTATTTGCTTTGAGCTATTTGAATAAACTTTAAAAATATGAATTATTCTTTCTTGTGCTCTATCTCTAAGCCTTTAGGAGGACAAGCTCTGGTTTTAGCTTGTAAATCCCTTCCTCAAAGGGGAGACTTTTTGTATCCTTTAGTTCAAATGGAAGAAGAAAAGGAGTGGTACTTTCCTTCATAAGAGGCCTGCTTTTCCTCTAACAAATCAGATCTTAGGTACTACAAGACTGAGACACCCTGGGAGGTAAGAGCCATGAGAAGACTGTGTCCTCCCTTGATCCTATCTCTGTGTCCAGAACATGACAACCTTGTCCCCTGTAGGGAGTCTGGGGGTGGGGGTGGGGGTCTCTCAGACTAGATAGGATGCTCCTCATGATATCCTCTTCCTTTTATATTCCAAAGATCAATAGCAGAACCTGTTGCATCAAAGATGCTCCATAAAATAATTAGAAATTCACCAACTTCAGTAAATACGTGGTATCTTGAAATTCATAACATCCACTGTTAAAGAAACTGTGTTTTCTCTGAGGGTGAACACTATGCTTCTGCCTTGGTTATTTCTTAAAACTCCACTGTCTGCAAAATAAGTCGATACTGAAAAAATGTTGGATCCATCCATCTATCTGTCATCCATCCATTATCCTTCCATCCACTAAGGATGTCTTGAATACTGGGTTAAGAACTCTCAGGAATAGGCATACTTGTCTAGAAGGCACAGTCCTGTCCTGGTAAACTAGAACTTGAAGGGAATAGAAGTAATTTCCCGAAATATTTAAATAACATAAGACACTGTGGCTTTCAGGATACTCCATGGCCCCACTAGAGATCTCTGTCCATGCTCCCTCCATCTGTGCTGCCCACAGGTCTTGCTTTCTCTTAAAAGGATACCCTTCTCGAGTTCTTTCTGCCCACACACAACACTGGATGCCACATTGTTTGGGATTCTTTTAAGTTACATCAGTCAGAAACCTAACCATATGCCCTAAGCAAAAAGCACACTGCTCCACAATTCTGAAAAGAAGGTCTAGGCATGGCTAGGGTGGTGAAGCCACTGCCAAGATGGCCACCAGCAGCCTCTTGCCCACCTGACTGGACCTTACCTTGACCTGCTGGATGTGATGGCAGTATCCATGCCAACTCTGGACAAAGCCTTGGGAGATTTGGCAGTTTGGATTTTGATCTCTTAGAACCTAGTTACCATGTAAAGGAATCTAACCACCCTCATGCAGAGAGAGGGTTGGCGCGAGAGGCTACAAAACAGTAAAGCATTTAATTAAAAATATATATGAACGTAAAAATTGGGATAGAGGTTTGGCCAGCCCTCGCCAGCCCCTTCACACCTTCTTATGTAGATGGGCACGCTAGCCACAGCAATGCCTCTTGGAACTGAGTAAAGTCACCTCCTCAGGAGGGCTAGCCAAACTTCAGTCATGAACCAATGCAAGGCAGTTATTGTTGCAGGCCAGTCCTTTTAGAGCAGTTTGTCACCCAGCAACAGGTGGCAGGAAAGGCAGCCTCTGGGGCTCCAACAAGCCAATAGGAAGCCTTCTTCCAGGTCATGGCATTCCTTTCACAGGGAGGCTGTCCTTGTGAAGGAGCAAGGACATTCATCATGGCAGCAGGCTTATACTTGCCCAGCTTAGCGATACCCACCGAAGGCAAATTTCTTTCCCAGCATGGCCAGCCAGTCTCATGGCTGACTCTAATTGGTCGTGACTAAGTTGTATGACCCTTTGGAGCCTGCTGCACCTAAACTATTTCTCTCTCCTTAGGCACTGGCATTGCCTCCAGAAGAAGGGATGGTCTATTTTCTCTTTGGGTCCTCTCCCCAGAGGAAAGCCAGATGATGATGAATGCCACTTGATTTCTTTCTTTTCTGGGGAGCTTGCTATTGTGCTATCTAATTTGTATATTTTTGAAAAATTATTTTGTATGAGAGCCCAGCAGAACAGTTATTGGGCAACTGGCTTATGCAATAAATCTAAAGGTCTTAGTAAATACATACATAACTTCTGTCAATTGAGATGTGTGTGGGCCAGAAAGTTTTGATTTGTCTTTCTCATTTAGAGTCAGCATTCCATCATGGACCTCTGAGGAGCACGAAGCTGGAGATAAAAATCAAAATGAGATGCCTGCTGGAGCACAGCATATTGGCCTATCTAAACACACACACACACACACACACACAC